>VYZU01000135.1:6479-25676 GCA_013401355.1 Ceyx cyanopectus | reverse complement strand
ACCCCTAATATCTGTGAGTCTGTTAACAAGCACTATTGTTCCTTTATTAGGTCATTGCTTTGTTAATACTGAGTCTTGCGAGGAAATAAAATACATTTTTTCCTATGAAACTCTCAGGAAATCAGTAACATCACAAAGCAGACTACAAACTCATAAAATTGTAAGTATTTTTACCATATTTCTTCCTATTTGTAATGTTTCACTGCTGTTCCCATTTCACATGCATTTCTGATTTGGATCCTGATCACTACTCATCTAAAAGTTTAAACTGTGCAAACCCCATTGAAGCCAGGTACTGATAAGTGTAATATCTTAGTTTTCCACATTTTCTTCTTTCTGTTTCCACTGGGAAAGTTGGATGAAAAAGACAGGAAATGAGAAGAAAACACAAGAGAAATAGTTAAATAAATTTACTACTTCATGAATTCCAATGCAATAGAAATCTGCCCAAGAAGTTACGTTCACACTCAGAGCTGTAAATATGAAAAAGATTGAAATTCAGAAAGGTCTGGATATATAATTTTAGTTCAGCACACTTTATCTATACTAAGTNTGAAAAAGACAGGAAATGAGAAGAAAACACAAGAGAAATAGTTAAATAAATTTACTACTTCATGAATTCCAATGCAATAGAAATCTGCCCAAGAAGTTACGTTCACACTCAGAGCTGTAAATATGAAAAAGATTGAAATTCAGAAAGGTCTGGATATATAATTTTAGTTCAGCACACTTTATCTATACTAAGTTAGATTTTAGGAAAAAAACCCAAACAAATGCAAACAGCTTTAAAAAAACACAAAACGCAAACCCACAAATCCACACAAACACCCAAACCAAACCAAATCCAACCCCCATCCTTAAACCCACACAAAACACAACTACCATAAATAATAGACAGGATATTGTAGCTATAAATAAATTTAGGTTAATTTCTAAAATTTAATATGAGTAATCAGGAAGCACAATAGTAAAAGTTTACATAGTACTGTCAGTGACATGAATCTTTGAATTATCTTGTTCTGTAATTAACTATACTCAATCCTATTTTAGATTTGTTTTAATATAGGCTTTTGTTTTTAATTCTGTATAACTTTCTCATGATTTCTGTTGTTTGCTGAAATCTGAAGGTGTGATTTCAAAAGCTGGCAGTATACACCCTATGGATTTCCTACATAAATATTTTATAGAAATTGATTGTATGAACCAATAAGATGCAGGGTCCTTCCACATTAACATTTTGGAATGCTAGCATTTGAAGAATATCAAAGAAAATTACAAGAATGAGGGTTTATTTCATGGAACTGGAAGAGAAAATAAAACTCTTGGCAACCATGTTGATGAGATTGTGAATTAATTGAGAATAAGGAGTATAAGGACTTTGGAAATTCTTGAAAAATCTAAAGTAAGCATTTTCATAGAACCATAGAGTGGTTTGGATTGGAAGGGACCTTAAAGATCATCTAGTTCCAAACCCCTTACCATGGGCAGGGACCGTTTCTACTAGATCAGGTTTCTCAAAGCTACATCCAGCCTGATCTTGAACACTTCCAGGGGGTTGGGATTCACAGCCTCTCTGGGCAACTTGTTCCAATGTCTCACCATGCTCACAGTGAAGAATTTCTTCCTAATATCTAATATAAATGTACCTGCTTTCAGTTGAAAACTGTTATCCCTCATTCTATGACCTAATAAGAGTCCTTCTCCATCTTTCCTGTAGGACACTTTTAAGTACTGAAAGGACACTATAACAGCTCCCCAGAGCCTTCTCTTGTCCTGTCTGAACAACCCCAATTGTCTCAGCCAGTCCTCATAGGGGAAGTACCACAGGTGCCTGATTATTTTGGTGGTCCTCCTCTGGACCAACTAAAGCAGCTTCATGTCTTTCTTGTGCTGAGGACTCCAGAACTGGACACAATACTCCAGGTGAGGTTTCATCAGAGCAGATGGGCAGAATCACCTCCCTTGAGCTGCTGGCCATTCTGCTTCTGATGCAGCCCAGGCTTTCTGAAGCTTCAGGTTCACATTGCTGGTTCATATTCAGTTTTTCATACACCAACACTCCCAACTCTTTCTCCTTAGGTTTTTTCTCAATTTTCTCATAATCCAGCCTGTGTTTGTGCTTGGGATCACTTTGATTCATGTGCAAGACCTTGTATTTAGCCTTGATGAACCTCATGAGGTTTCAATGGTCCTACCTCTCAATCCTGTCATGGTCCCTCTGNACTAGATGATCTTCTAGGTCCCTTCCAACCCCTAATATCTGTGAGTCTGTTAACAAGCACTATTGTTCCTTTATTAGGTCATTGCTTTGTTAATACTGAGTCTTGCGAGGAAATAAAATACATTTTTTCCTATGAAACTCTCAGGAAATCAGTAACATCACAAAGCAGACTACAAACTCATAAAATTGTAAGTATTTTTACCATATTTCTTCCTATTTGTAATGTTTCACTGCTGTTCCCATTTCACATGCATTTCTGATTTGGATCCTGATCACTACTCATCTAAAAGTTTAAACTGTGCAAACCCCATTGAAGCCAGGTACTGATAAGTGTAATATCTTAGTTTTCCACATTTTCTTCTTTCTGTTTCCACTGGGAAAGTTGGATGAAAAAGACAGGAAATGAGAAGAAAACACAAGAGAAATAGTTAAATAAATTTACTACTTCATGAATTCCAATGCAATAGAAATCTGCCCAAGAAGTTACGTTCACACTCAGAGCTGTAAATATGAAAAAGATTGAAATTCAGAAAGGTCTGGATATATAATTTTAGTTCAGCACACTTTATCTATACTAAGTTAGATTTTAGGAAAAAAACCCAAACAAATGCAAACAGCTTTAAAAAAACACAAAACGCAAACCCACAAATCCACACAAACACCCAAACCAAACCAAATCCAACCCCCATCCTTAAACCCACACAAAACACAACTACCATAAATAATAGACAGGATATTGTAGCTATAAATAAATTTAGGTTAATTTCTAAAATTTAATATGAGTAATCAGGAAGCACAATAGTAAAAGTTTACATAGTACTGTCAGTGACATGAATCTTTGAATTATCTTGTTCTGTAATTAACTATACTCAATCCTATTTTAGATTTGTTTTAATATAGGCTTTTGTTTTTAATTCTGTATAACTTTCTCATGATTTCTGTTGTTTGCTGAAATCTGAAGGTGTGATTTCAAAAGCTGGCAGTATACACCCTATGGATTTCCTACATAAATATTTTATAGAAATTGATTGTATGAACCAATAAGATGCAGGGTCCTTCCACATTAACATTTTGGAATGCTAGCATTTGAAGAATATCAAAGAAAATTACAAGAATGAGGGTTTATTTCATGGAACTGGAAGAGAAAATAAAACTCTTGGCAACCATGTTGATGAGATTGTGAATTAATTGAGAATAAGGAGTATAAGGACTTTGGAAATTCTTGAAAAATCTAAAGTAAGCATTTTCATAGAACCATAGAGTGGTTTGGATTGGAAGGGACCTTAAAGATCATCTAGTTCCAAACCCCTTACCATGGGCAGGGACCGTTTCTACTAGATCAGGTTTCTCAAAGCTACATCCAGCCTGATCTTGAACACTTCCAGGGGGTTGGGATTCACAGCCTCTCTGGGCAACTTGTTCCAATGTCTCACCATGCTCACAGTGAAGAATTTCTTCCTAATATCTAATATAAATGTACCTGCTTTCAGTTGAAAACTGTTATCCCTCATTCTATGACCTAATAAGAGTCCTTCTCCATCTTTCCTGTAGGACACTTTTAAGTACTGAAAGGACACTATAACAGCTCCCCAGAGCCTTCTCTTGTCCTGTCTGAACAACCCCAATTGTCTCAGCCAGTCCTCATAGGGGAAGTACCACAGGTGCCTGATTATTTTGGTGGTCCTCCTCTGGACCAACTAAAGCAGCTTCATGTCTTTCTTGTGCTGAGGACTCCAGAACTGGACACAATACTCCAGGTGAGGTTTCATCAGAGCAGATGGGCAGAATCACCTCCCTTGAGCTGCTGGCCATTCTGCTTCTGATGCAGCCCAGGCTTTCTGAAGCTTCAGGTTCACATTGCTGGTTCATATTCAGTTTTTCATACACCAACACTCCCAACTCTTTCTCCTTAGGTTTTTTCTCAATTTTCTCATAATCCAGCCTGTGTTTGTGCTTGGGATCACTTTGATTCATGTGCAAGACCTTGTATTTAGCCTTGATGAACCTCATGAGGTTTCAATGGTCCTACCTCTCAATCCTGTCATGGTCCCTCTGGACCTGGTCCCAAGGGCAGACTCAAAACTACTGCCCATGTTGCTGATAAAAGTGTAAAATAGTGGCCAGTCAGAGATCAAGCCTTGGAGATCGAGCCATAGACTGCAACTTTCTGAGTGTAAACATCCAGCCAATTCCTTATCCACCAAGTGTTACATCTGTCAAATCCATGTCACTCCAATTTATAGACAAGATTGTTTTGTGGGACAGTGTTGAGTGCTTTGCAGAATTCTAAGTAGTGGACAAATAAGTTTTATCTATTCAGGTTGCTTGCCAGAAATTATCAGTCCAGAAGCAAAATAAGGCTGATACTTTAAATCAAAATTTGCACTTCTATACCTAATGAGGTTTAACCCGGATTCAGGAAAACCCTTCAAACATGGTCTTAAACAATATGAAGATTACTCCCTCCTTTTCTGTTATACGCTAAATTTATTATCAGGAATAGCTTTGTTTTTGGTGACCTGTATCTGCTCAAATTGCCCTCTCCAACAGTCTTTCTAGCACTGCGAGTTCTTTTGATATGTACAAAGACTTTGCAAATATTATCCCTGTCTGGTAGTGTGGCCAGATGCAAAGAATGAGGCATATAAACTTAAGCCAAACAAGTCCTTCAGGTAATAACACTGACAAAACAGTAAGGAAACTACTTTGTAAAATCACTCCAATAACATCCCATGACCATCTCTAGGAAACCAACCATTTCTTTTCCATAGTCCATTTAAAGCCATATAAAAACTCAGAAACACTGATCTACAGTTAAGGACTCTACAGAGACCATTTGAGAGAAAGAGAATCTTAAGTGTTTATTCAGGCTCAAAGTGATTCAGATTTTAACAGCAAATGAATCTCAAGACAGACAACTATGTTTAAAAGGTTTAAGGAAGGATGGATTTTTTTTTTTTTTTTTAATATGTGAATGTAGACTTTATAGTGAACAAGTTTTGAAAGGAAAAGGTTTGTATTCTTTTAACAGAAAGATATAAAATCTCCAATTTTTATGGCCTTTAGGATACACTCCTGTCTAAAAGATCCACTCTAAGTTACTATTTTCCCCTCATACAGGTAACTTAGCCTTTAGATAACTAAAAAATGAAAAAGAACATTATTCAATTTTGTGCCATGATGGCTAGAAAAGGGTATAATCAATTGGTGTCCAAAAATCTTAGTTCTATTTGGCCCTCTTAAATTACAAGAGCAATAAAGGAAGTGAGAAATTTCAGTTAGTTCTGCCCACCCTATGTGTATATCTGGTATATATTGCAGTACTTTGAACAAGGTTATACTCCATAGAAGTAGAATATGTGTGTGTGTGTGTGTGTGTGTGTGTGCTTAGACAACACAGATATGAACACTGTGCATTTTTTAAATTTTTTTCCCTTGACTGAGAAGACTAGTAAGGAATCAGGATAATATTTATCAGGAAGACACAGGCTTCTGTAAAGCAAAAGAGTAGATCTACTGCCACAAAGTCACAAGGAATGAGAGAGGTTTTACCATCTCTTATCATGATTTGGACTTTGAAAGGACTTAGGCACGTGATGATATTTCTCCAGGAATTACAAAAAAAAGTACATCAGCTGATGTCTCTTAAAATTAACATCCTTCACTCCATCATGCTCAGCAAAGCTGAATAAAATACATCTAAATGTTTCCACAGTGCACATAATTTTGATAAAGATATTATTTTAAGACATAAAGTTAGGTACACCTATTATACAAAAGTCAGATTCAAAAAGTAACCATGCTAACTGCATGAAGATTTTTTTCAACATGCCACAAATGGAAGCTATTTCCATTTTGGCAGTTGCTGTCTTTTATCTTGTAAAAATCATGCTTCTCCACAGAGATTATTGCANGCTGGCCATTCTGCTTCTGATGCAGCCCAGGCTTTCTGAAGCTTCAGGTTCACATTGCTGGTTCATATTCAGTTTTTCATACACCAACACTCCCAACTCTTTCTCCTTAGGTTTTTTCTCAATTTTCTCATAATCCAGCCTGTGTTTGTGCTTGGGATCACTTTGATTCATGTGCAAGACCTTGTATTTAGCCTTGATGAACCTCATGAGGTTTCAATGGTCCTACCTCTCAATCCTGTCATGGTCCCTCTGGACCTGGTCCCAAGGGCAGACTCAAAACTACTGCCCATGTTGCTGATAAAAGTGTAAAATAGTGGCCAGTCAGAGATCAAGCCTTGGAGATCGAGCCATAGACTGCAACTTTCTGAGTGTAAACATCCAGCCAATTCCTTATCCACCAAGTGTTACATCTGTCAAATCCATGTCACTCCAATTTATAGACAAGATTGTTTTGTGGGACAGTGTTGAGTGCTTTGCAGAATTCTAAGTAGTGGACAAATAAGTTTTATCTATTCAGGTTGCTTGCCAGAAATTATCAGTCCAGAAGCAAAATAAGGCTGATACTTTAAATCAAAATTTGCACTTCTATACCTAATGAGGTTTAACCCGGATTCAGGAAAACCCTTCAAACATGGTCTTAAACAATATGAAGATTACTCCCTCCTTTTCTGTTATACGCTAAATTTATTATCAGGAATAGCTTTGTTTTTGGTGACCTGTATCTGCTCAAATTGCCCTCTCCAACAGTCTTTCTAGCACTGCGAGTTCTTTTGATATGTACAAAGACTTTGCAAATATTATCCCTGTCTGGTAGTGTGGCCAGATGCAAAGAATGAGGCATATAAACTTAAGCCAAACAAGTCCTTCAGGTAATAACACTGACAAAACAGTAAGGAAACTACTTTGTAAAATCACTCCAATAACATCCCATGACCATCTCTAGGAAACCAACCATTTCTTTTCCATAGTCCATTTAAAGCCATATAAAAACTCAGAAACACTGATCTACAGTTAAGGACTCTACAGAGACCATTTGAGAGAAAGAGAATCTTAAGTGTTTATTCAGGCTCAAAGTGATTCAGATTTTAACAGCAAATGAATCTCAAGACAGACAACTATGTTTAAAAGGTTTAAGGAAGGATGGATTTTTTTTTTTTTTTTTAATATGTGAATGTAGACTTTATAGTGAACAAGTTTTGAAAGGAAAAGGTTTGTATTCTTTTAACAGAAAGATATAAAATCTCCAATTTTTATGGCCTTTAGGATACACTCCTGTCTAAAAGATCCACTCTAAGTTACTATTTTCCCCTCATACAGGTAACTTAGCCTTTAGATAACTAAAAAATGAAAAAGAACATTATTCAATTTTGTGCCATGATGGCTAGAAAAGGGTATAATCAATTGGTGTCCAAAAATCTTAGTTCTATTTGGCCCTCTTAAATTACAAGAGCAATAAAGGAAGTGAGAAATTTCAGTTAGTTCTGCCCACCCTATGTGTATATCTGGTATATATTGCAGTACTTTGAACAAGGTTATACTCCATAGAAGTAGAATATGTGTGTGTGTGTGTGTGTGTGTGTGTGCTTAGACAACACAGATATGAACACTGTGCATTTTTTAAATTTTTTTCCCTTGACTGAGAAGACTAGTAAGGAATCAGGATAATATTTATCAGGAAGACACAGGCTTCTGTAAAGCAAAAGAGTAGATCTACTGCCACAAAGTCACAAGGAATGAGAGAGGTTTTACCATCTCTTATCATGATTTGGACTTTGAAAGGACTTAGGCACGTGATGATATTTCTCCAGGAATTACAAAAAAAAGTACATCAGCTGATGTCTCTTAAAATTAACATCCTTCACTCCATCATGCTCAGCAAAGCTGAATAAAATACATCTAAATGTTTCCACAGTGCACATAATTTTGATAAAGATATTATTTTAAGACATAAAGTTAGGTACACCTATTATACAAAAGTCAGATTCAAAAAGTAACCATGCTAACTGCATGAAGATTTTTTTCAACATGCCACAAATGGAAGCTATTTCCATTTTGGCAGTTGCTGTCTTTTATCTTGTAAAAATCATGCTTCTCCACAGAGATTATTGCAATATAATCACAGTTAAATATAGAACAGATATGAGAAGGTAAATAACAGGGAAAAAAGCAAATCAGAGAGTGACAAAAGAAACTAAATAGTTCAAGATGTACATGTTCTACCCATTGCAAACAGGTAGTGATGCACTCTCATGCTTGTGCCCGTTCCTCTAAGTCTAGCATACACTGGTTACTCATCCCAGGGGTGACAAGTGTGAAGAAAAAGAGTCAAGATTTGTACAACTTGTTTAAAGCATGTACTCCTACAAGATCATGTCTTCGGTTTGCAAGTTAAGTAGGTAGTTTTGGTGCCAGCCTGTCAATGAATTCTAGTTCTAGTTTGGAGGTTCTTCACCCTAAGGTAAAGGAGGAATTATACTATTGTCCTGGTTTGGGTGAAAACCAAGCAAATTCTGTTCAGTGATTTTACTTTTCAGCTTCGGTTTCTAACTAACTGCACTTTCTAGAGTTAGCAGCATGTTTTGCAGACAGTGTCTGCTTCTAACAGTGCTAACACCTCATGTTTACAGTTACTGCCAGGGATGGAATGCAAAACCAAGGCCATGGCTAGAGTTTGTGTGTTGCACTGGGGGGTGCAGAAAGTGAAAGACCACACCTGCGGGGAGGAGCGGACAGGACAGGTGACCCCAAACTGACCAACGAGGTATTCCATCCCATACACGTCATATCCAGTATATAAGCTCGGGGGGTCCGGAAGTTCGTCCCTTCTTCTTCGGGAGTCCTTCTCTTTTTGGCCCTTCTTTTGGATTGCCTTCTTCGGATTGCCCTCTTTTTGGCCCTTTTTGCCCTTATTGCCCTTCGCTCGCCCTTTTGGTCCCTTCTTCGCCCTGTTCCGGCCCTTCTCGTCCCTCTTCGCTTCCGGTCTACCCCTTTGGCTTTGGCTCTTGTCTTCGCTCCCGAGACCCGGTGCCAGAGTCCAGCTCCTCCACAGCGTCCGTGAGGGTGACGTAATTACCATCGGGGGGAGGTTGGGTTCGGTACTGGCTTTGTACATATTTGTATATACTTCATTTTCATTTTTTTTAATTAAATTGTTTTAGTTCCTTTTTCTAATCACTAAGTCTCTCTCCCTTATTCCTTTTCTCTCCCCTTTGGGGAGGGAGGGGGGTTAAAAGAGAGTGGTCTGTTATCGGTCTGGGGGTTGCCCTGACTCCAAACCGCGACAACTATCATAGATCAGACTTTGCCCACTTGCTGTATTTCCCCTAATAAGGGCATTCTCAAAGGAGGGCCAAACTACAGTGAGGGATCACATAGACCAGATGGCAGCTTTTTGTCTTTATCTCCAGTTACCATTTGAAGAAAAATGTGATAAATTAGCTTATGTAGAAACATAAGAAAGATGTCAGTTTTGTTTTGTCTATAACCTGAAATGTTCCTCTAACCAAGGCACTGAGCTGTGATTTAAATGTGTAAAAAACCTCTGAGAAGATGACAGGTTCCTCATAGACTCACAAGTTCCTACGCCAGAAATTGCTGAAGTATTGTTGCTCTGGACTTGAGCTTTCTAATCTTTTCCCTAGTGAGCTGGCAAACGGGCTGGTAAAGGACTGCTTAATGTGCCTTACAGCAGTAGCTATGTCTGGACTAGGAGTTTGAGCTCCTGAGGTCAGCCATGTCTCAGACCCTAGGAAAGATCTTCTCACTTTATAGGAAATGGAATCCAGTAGTATAGTGAAAGTGTGATGAGAGAAGTAGAAATTTTTATGTCATCATTGCTGTAGCTTAAAAATAACAAGGCTAGTTATAGAAGTACATAAAATAAAAAGACAGGTACACACCATATAAACAAGACTAATTTGATTGAAAATACATAGATCTCTGCAATAATTATTAGTGCAGTCTCCTTACTTTCTACCCTGGTCCTTGTGGTGTGGCTATGTTAGTCAGAAGTGATTGTGATGACACATTAATTCAGTTTGTTAAAAAGCCTGCAGAAGAAAAATATTTAAAGAAAGCAAGACAAAAGCTAAAACTCAATAGGAGCAAGTCTGACAGGAAATTATACAAGTCCAGTTGCACACTAGAAATACAAAAAGAAAAAGGTGTACAGTTTTATGAAAGAACTCTTTAATATTTCTGCTGTGTTTCTCTAATCAAATCCACACTGACAGGCCAAGAAAAACAATTGCTTTTCCTATGCAGTATTAATACTCATCAGCAGCTGCTGCATCCACGATTGCATCATATCTGTCATTACTTAAAGGTTGTGGTTTAGCACTAAAGCACCTGCAGCATACTAAATGCATCCCACGTAGTAACAGTCTTGTACAGTATAGTTGAATACTGCATGAGTAAATTGTGTCAAACAGTTGGAATTATCCAGTCTTCTGTCTGTATCTTGTCTTACATAACCTACATTAGGCCTGTGAGTTTGGAAAGTAGCATGGGCAGCTTGCCAAGCCTCAAGAATTCATTGGGATTTTAAAGCTCCTAATGATCTTAGCTGATATCACTGCCAAATATTTGTTCAAGTGACTTTGGTTTGTTGCTCTTCAAATGAAAATATAATCAGATGAGAGATTCTACTAGGCTTTTAAAAGTGCTTTTTCCTACAATTAACTAACAAGTACAACTATCTCCCTCTTTTAAAGCATTATTTCTCAAGGGGAACCTATTGAAAAAAAAATATTCTAATACAATACTTGTAAATTTGTGGAAATGAGGAAATTTTAATCTTTTTTTAACTTTCATATCCTCAGCACTACGTTAGAGATCAGTAGTTCTCCAGCCATCTACATGCAGTGGTAGAGACACCAACTCTAAGCTACTGTTTCATATTAGCATAAAGACCATTCCCTACTAAATAGTCTGTTTACCCCCAGCATCACTGTCATATGTAATGACAAAAATTCAAGTGGCAAAGGAAAAAATTCAGTTTGCCATTGTCTAATCTGAAGATTAGGTTCCAAGATATTTACATGTTTTTATGCCTCCAAAATAGAAATTAGATAATAACTGATACTCTAATCAAACTACAGTTCATTTTTGCAATTCTTGCCTATTACTTAATATATAAAGAATCTGATATATGTAGAAGAAGAATGGAATTGCTTCAGACCCCCGCATATTTGTAGTCACTGGTTTATTTCACTTTGAGGAGATGGCTCATCCTTAAGGAGGATTAGCTACTTGCTAAGGCTCCAAGATGTTGCAAAGATTTTCTCTGTGTTTTACATATTTAAATGGTTACATGTAAATATTTCCATGACATTTCATTTCAGTGTGAGCAACTGCTTCTCAATTACATATTTAGACTTTTGTGTTCTCTACTCACAGAAATAAATGTCCTCATCTCTTTGACATCCACTGCAAAGCATAAGGCAAGCCACACTTACAAAGGATGTTTGTCTGCTCGGGAACTGCAGCATCATGCTCACATAAAGGTTGAGTAAGATGAGGTGCTAAGGACAGTATGATCTTCTTGCATTAGTTGTGTATTAGCTACTTTGTACTCACAATAAATAAAAACTTGTGAAGCTTAGCAAAGCAGCTCAACTGTAGAGTACAAAGTTTTCTGATAGCAGCCTCACAACTTTGAACCTTAATGTTCATTATGGAGGCTATACTTGATTTTCTTGCTCTCATTTAAGTCAGATTGTGATTTCCTGGAGTGAAATTTACTGAGTTTTCACACCCTGGAATTATACCTCTTTTTCCAGTAAGTAACTGAAGGGTTCCTAAGTAGATATTCTCAAACTGATAATACTCATGTATTTTACCAAGTATGGGTTAAATAATGAAGGGTCATCAACTGTATGGGGAAAAAAAAAAAGCAGTCACTGTGCTTTCAGCAAAGGCTGGAGAACATCCAAAGACATAGGCTTATTTTAGAGAAAGGAGATGTTGGCTACAGTCCTGCAGTTACTTGGTGGCCTGATAAGGAAGAAGAACAAATACAGAAATCAAATCAGATTCTCTCAGGCACATAGTGAAGACTATTACTCATAGCATTTCATTGCCATGCCTTTCTATAATTTTGTCATTTATTATATTTCAGGTCCTTAATTTGCTGTAAGGTTTTTAAAAAAATATTTTTATATTAGTCCTTCAGCACTTTCACTGATATGAGTGAATGAATTCTTATTTACCAATGCAAGAAGTTTCTCTACTCATTCTTTTACTTCATGTTACAGAAACACGGAATCATAAGATAATTTGGGTTGATAGAGACCTTTAAATGTCATCTAGTTCAACCCCCCAGCAATAAACAGGGACATCTTTCACTTAATCAGGTTGATCAGAGCCCTGTCCAACCTAACCTAGAGTGATTCCAGGGATGGGCCTTCAACCACCTCACTGGGCAACCTGTGACAGTGTTTTACCACTGTTGCAAAAAATTTCTTCCTTATATCTAGTCTAAATTTCCTTTCTTGTAAACCATTGTAAAACCATTACCCCTTGCCCTATCTCTACAGGCTCTACTAAAAAGTTTGTCTGCAATTTTCTGTATTAAGCCCCCTTTAAGTATGAGGAAGCCACATGGAGGTTTCCCAAGTCCTTCTTTCCTCAATACTGAACAACCCCAACTCTCTCAGTCTGTCTTCATAGGAGATGTGTTCCAGCCCTCTTATCATTTTTTTTGGCCCTCCTCTGGACCTGCTCTAACAGGTTTATGTCCTTCTTCTACTGAGAACTCCAGGGCTGAACACAGTGCTCCAGGTTGGGTCTTGTGAGAGAGGAGTAGTGGCAGAATCATCTCCCTTCACCTGCTAGCCATTCTTCTTTTGATGCAGTCCAGGATATGGTTGACTTTCTGACCTGCAAGTGCATATTGCTGGCTTTTGTCCAGCTTTTCACCCACCAATAACCCTAAGTCCTTCTCTGCAAGGCTGCTCTCAAACCATTCATCTCCCATCCTGCACTTATATCAGGGATTGTCCTGACCCAGGTGCAAGACCTTGCAATTGGCTTTTGTTCACATGGGCTCACTTCTCAAGCTAGTCCAAGTACCTCTGGAAGGCATCCTATCCCTCAGTCATGTTAACTACACCACTCAGCTTGGTGTCACCTGCATTTTGCTGACAGTGCTGTCAGTTTTAGTGTCTATGTCACTGGTGAAGATATTAAAGAGTACTGGTCCCAGTATAGATCCCTGAGGGACACCACTTTTTACTGATCTCTGTCTGGACTTTGAGCCACTGACAACCACTCTCTGGATGTGAGCTTCCAACCAACTCCTTATCCATATACTTGTTCCTAATACCAAAAAATTCTTTTCATTTTCTGAATGTGATACTTGCCAGTCTGGATGGACAATTCTTAATTTACATATTTGTATGTTCAGATTTCTTTAACTATTTGCTATCCTATGCATTTTTCAAGGATTGTGTTCATGTGGGACAAAGAATGGTTTATGGCTCATGAGTAGAATTGGCTAAATGTGTTTAACATTCAGTATGCTTTTTCATTAATAAATTATTCTTTTTAGTTCAATGTACTAGAAATCAGCACTGCACGAGCATAAAATGCCTAGCATTCAGGAACAATTCTAGGATTATGAAGCAAGATTTATTTCAAATATTAAATAGTTTTGAATTTTTAATGTTAGCGACTATAGAGTTCATATTTCATTTCAGCCACTCAAAAGTAATAAAACAATGTCAAGCAGTACAGAATGGAACAAAAGGTTTTTGGCATGACCAAGACACACTGTGTGAGTGCTATTGTCTATTGCAGTTTAATGAGCCTCAGTAACTGTAGTTAATAGGTCATATTGTGTAAAGAAAAAACCCCCATAATTAAATATTATTTCTATGCAATCATACCATTCATTATTCATTGCTAAAATTAAGATCATTTAAAAAACCTTCTATCACAGCAAATTATTAGGAAAAATGAAGATGACTTGAGATGAAACTGTGTTTTTATGTTTTGTTATATTATGTGTCTGAGTGTCTGCAGTCTATTCTGGTAAAGGAACTCATTAACTTCCTGAGAGGAGAAAGTCACAAGAGCACACCAAAGCATCATTATCCAACATTTTAACTTAAACATGGAAAAGGATGAGAAAGAGATATAAATGACCCCCATAACAGAAAAACACAAGGTGTCATGCACACATTTTGCAATATACTATCATTGTAGCAGAAGAAGGTTAGACATATAAGAAGAGGTAATGAAAGCTAAGTGAATACTTGATATACTATGAGATAAAACCTAATAGCTTAATTTTTGCCAATGCAAACTCAGCCAGTGGAAGAATTTTCCAAGTGACCTCAAAAAATCCTTGAAGAGTCATCTGAATGCTTCAATTTCATACTTCCTTTCACTTCACCATGAAAGTCTTGGAATGAAAATAAAATAAATTGTAATAGATAAATCACCTAAATGTGTTAAAAAATTTTTCAACAACAAAAATATATGGCTCTTCCTTCCCCCCATCTCTATCTCTCTCTCCCCCCCCCAAAAATGCAGAACATTGTTGAAGTATCACAAAAATGCCAGAGAAATACTCTCAAAGTTCCGCCATTCTACTTGTCTGTTTTTACACTGTTCAAATGATGTAACTCAGAATGCAGCTCTCTATAAATATCTCAGCACATGAAAGATTCCAGAAAAGGAACCAATAATAGAATCTCAAGACAGGGCAGACAGCACTTAGGCAATGCAAAGGTGGTGGCACATTTCTTTTCACTGCATTACTGAGACATGATTTTGACTCTTAGAATAACTAGAATATAAAAGATAATGGAGTTGGAATAGCAAAGCATTTTTCAGCAAGTGCCAGCAAAGAAACAATAAATGCAATTATACCTTGATATCAGAAGAAATGGGCATTTATAACAATAAGTAATATGGAATAGATAAAATTAGAGAACCATATCATTTCAATTACAAGTGGGAAGATGAATTATATCTAAAGACAAATTAAATGAGCTGCAGTCAGGATACAATGACATGTACAAATTCTGTGTCTATACTTGTTTCACATGTTGGATATTAGATTTTCTAGAAAATAGGTAAGCTTCTGCCAAAATAAGCTGGAGAACTATCCATTGAAAGTGATGCTTTCCAGGCTGATAAACAAAACTTAAAGTGAATCCTTAACTTAAAGTGAATATAAGACACTAATAATTTCCAAAAAGGGAAAAATGTTAAGAAACCACATAGTACTGTAGAAGACTTTAAAAATAGAAAATATTCTAAAGACAGAGTGGGTAATGAAGAGAGATTAATATTGCTCTTTACATCACAGATTAAATGTACATAGATCTTTGTTTTAGTATTAGTCTGAGGTTACTGAGACAGAACCTTGAGTAATACAATAACTGTCACACTATAACATTACATGGATTTGTGTTCTGAATCCAGTGTGTTGTATTCTTGCCAATAATTCAGTATTGAGATTAAATACTTTTAAGTTTCCAAGTATATAAAGATATTTTGAAAGTTCAGTATTCTAGAGAATTAAATTTCTGCCAGACAAAATTGCTGCACCATATAAAACGCTGCTAGTAACTGAGAATTTAAATAAGTGAATGTATGAAACACATTTCAATCTGTTGTTAAGATATTTTCTACAGAATTGTCTTTGTTTATTGATCATTTTTATTGCACTTAGATTGACAACAGATTACAATACTGAACTCAGAGAAAGAATTCCAAAGGCAATGTTGCTATAATTAAATATCCTATTTTAATGAGTAATAGAAAGAAACACTACCATAGGAAAAAGAAATGACAGAAAGGTACACAGAGTGCCACCTTTGGAATATATTGGCTCAATGAACATTGCATGAAGGAACTCCAAAAGGATGAAGAAAATATAGGAAAATAAAAGTAAAGTTTAGTTAACTTCTACAGTATAGTTCACAAGTAAAGATAAAGTCAAAGGAGAGTATTAGCCGCAGTCAAGGTCTGGTGTGCTCTGTTGGTATTCTGATTGGAATCAAAAGAAGCCCTGGAACTTTACACTAAGGGAAAGACATCTTGCCATCTCACCTTACTTACTGCTGTAAAATATAAACTTGTTAAATATAATCATGCTACCATCTATCCTTAAAAGGAGTTTTACTGAAAAAGTAGCTTGTCAATGGAAGTCAAGATGTAGTATCAATCCTGTGTGGCAAATTCCCCTTGTGCACTCATCAAAATGCCATCATTCCCACTGAACACCAAACAAACTTCCTTGCTATGCACCTTAGAGTTCCTGCCAACTAAGCCTCTTGCTATTGTATTTCCTAAATGCTTCCAAAATGTGATGCTTAAAAATGCTCCGAGTAAACTCTTGCAAAGCTGTAAAGTACTGCAAAGGTTGATGGAGATCAAAAAACGGAGATCATTCTCTGAGTAATCTCAGTTAAGTGGTTTCTAGTGTTCAGCAAATTCTCCTTAAATGTATTTTCCTTTACAGAAGTGGACAAACAACAGTGTAACATTGTTTTAACCTTGTAGGAAAATGTCAGGCTTCATTAGTAGTTTTATGAAGATTTACATCTTCAGTTAATGACACCATCTGCTTAAGCATATTTTTCCTCAAATCATCATTTAAAAAGCACCATTTAAAAGGTTAGGTAGATGAGGGTGGCTTAAACAGTTTTCATTCTAATCAACACGTATCTGTCTTTTATTACTTTCACTTTTTCTATAAATGTTCTCTGGGTTTCTCCATTTGACTCAAATGTCAGACTTCTAGAGAAGTATCAGAAAACTTGTCAGGTGTATTTATAGAGTAAAGGAAAATTGTCTTCTCAATATTTTTTGTTGTGTACTAGAAATATTGCAGCCCATTTAAAAACTTCCATTTTTAAAGCAGTATTCTAATTTCTTATTTGGGGTTAGAAATTTGGCTAGACTATATACAATTGTTATGTTAGATGAGATAGAAAACAAATTATTTAAGTCCAAACAAAATTATCCAAATCTGATGTAAATTGCAAGTAACTTTATCACTGAAGTTTGAAAGGTTTAGGGTTTAATGTCTTGTTTAATTTTATGCTCTGACTGGATGGTTCCCAGATAAAAAAACCATGACTGATGCAGAGAAGGGGAAAAGGAATACTTTTTCACTGCATTTTCTAGTCCAAGAGCAAGAGGACATCAAATAAACAAACAGATGCAAAAGAAACTAAAGAAAACATGTCCATACACCATACAATCATAGAATCATAACATGATAGAGTTTGGAAGGGACCTCTGGAGATCAAGTCCAAGCCCCCTGCAGGATCACCCAGGTCAGGCCACACAGGAACAGATCCAGGCAGGTCTTGAAAGTCTCCTGAGGAGAAGACTGCACAGCCTCTCTGGGCAGCCTGTTCCAGGGCTCCATCATCTTCACAGTGAAGAATTTTTTCGTCATGTTGAGGTGGAACTTCCTCTGTTTCAGCTCGCTAACATTAACCTCTTGTCCTAGCACAGGACACAACTAAAAAGAGACTGGTCCCTTCTACATGACATCCACCCTTCAGATATTTGTAAACATTGATAAGATTCCCTCTCAGTCTTCTCCAGGCCTCTCAGCCTTTCCTTATAAAAGAGATGTTCCAGTCCTTCAATAATCTTAAGAGCTCCTCCTGGGGCTACCTGTAGTATTTCCCTGTCTCTCTTGAACTATGGAGCCCAGAACTGGACACCATACTCCAACTGTGATCTCACTGGCACAGAGGGGGAGGAAAACCTGAACCTTAATGAAAGACTACCTTAATTTTATTCCTTCATCTTTCACTACATATTTCAAAATATATAAAACTTAATTTATATGAAAATATATGTAATTACCTTTCAAGAAAAACAAAATTCCTTGCTTTATTTTTTTTTTAAATGTTCCTCTTCTTGGAAAGGAACATTTTCTACAAAGCATTTGGAAGTAGAATTTAAGGAATCAGTAGTTGTTCAGAGCTGAATAAGTCATTAGAAGTTCAAAATCAGTTTATGTGATTGAATACACATAGGGAAATAGTTATTCAGTACAATTTTATGCCATTTTCTCCATGCTGTTCTAATCATTATGTCAGTTTTATAACACATATATTGAAAAAGTTTGTAAAAAGCATGCACATTAAACAGGTCCTGGAAATGAAAAATATACTATGAGAAACTGCTCTTGCAAGCTATTTTCATTGTTCTAAGTAGATAGACAATCTGAATACAGTAGTTTAATAAGTAAGTGCTGAGAAGATGCCAGGTTCTAGTATAATCATATATATATTTTTTTTTTAACTTATGGATGCATCAGGACACTCATCCATACATATTATCTATTAATCAATGAGATCAAAGTGATAGTGTAGCCAGATTTTTTTAAAAAGGTCAGCATCTCAGAGGAATTTTATTTAAGTGTGCTGGCACACAGTTTCAGAGTATAAAGACAATGCAATTTTAACATTGTTACAACAAACCACAAACATTCCTTAAGATAAATGATCATTATTTCTGAAGTCAATAGTTACTGTATTTAAAAAAAATACAACCAATGTCAATTCAAACAGAATGTAGCATTTATAGCATTTATGCTTTCTTTTCAGTGATCAGGCAAATTTATCATCCACAATTTTTCATGAACTTGAATAAAGTCTGAGCATTTACTGTCTGCTCCAAGTAGGCTTTGAGCATTCAGATCCAGAAACTGGAAAGGATAGCGCTTGTAAAAAAAAAAAAAGAGAAGTGGAGACAGGGAGCCAAAACAAAAGGGAGAGGAGCAAGAAAACAAATGACAACAAAGGAGAAATAAACATGGAAATTTTAAGTAAGGAAGAGGAGAGCTAGTACAAGTCCATATATGAAGATTAGTCTCCAAAGGAACATGTCAGTAGTGGATTTTCTTTATGCTTTCCAAAATTAATAATACTTCAAGTATGTTATTTGTACTAATAATGACCAGTATAAGTCTTATATTCTCAAAAGTACATCTACTCCTCTTCTTAAAAACCTAATGCCCAAGATGATATGCAAAATAAGGAGCACAAGATACTACTCACTCAAGAACTACAAACTACAGTGGGA
>VYZU01000134.1:0-10218 GCA_013401355.1 Ceyx cyanopectus | reverse complement strand
CTTTTTTTTTTTTTTTTTTTTTTTCTCCTAGTCTTAAGCAAGACCAAAGGATTTCAGAAAGACAGACCGGCAGTTCTTCTGTGTTTCATTGCACATTACTGGAAATGGGACCCCTGGTCTTTCTACATTGCAACATACCTGTCTGTTCTACACAGATCTCCCAGTGATGACAGCAAAGAGTCAGGAGGGCAAGCAATGCTACTTCAAGAATTAAATTATTCCGCATCCCAAAAATAACATCTAATTCTTTACAGTACGCCACAATAATAGTAAAAAAACCCAAACAGATGTTAGGAATGCCACCACTAATATTAATAGGGATGCTAGTTTGTAATTATAGTTAATTTCCTCAGACTGTTTCCAAGTGCAGATCTCTAACACTGGACATCAGATTTAAAACAGTTTAGTTTTCAGGGGAGAGCTGTCAACTATGTTGTCAGTCATCTTAAGTAGGCCATCAGTGGTGGAAAGAAAAGCATGAGGGTGGGAGATGGAGGGAAGAAAATGAAGAGACATTTTGAAGTATTAATTCTCCCATCTACACCAGCCCTTTCCATGGTTCTTTCCACTTAAAAGTTACTTCCCAGAAATGACAAGGGCATGAAATATGAAAGATATTGTATAGCGTGATAAAGTATGTTCTTTTTTTTTTTTTTTTTTTTTTATACTCAGTTACTTGGGTGGAGCAAGCTTGACCCTTGTGTCAAGTCTGGTCTGCATCAGGGCATTTTGTAATGGACAAAAAAGAGGGCTGTTTTTCACAGGACAGTGCTGCTCTGTCCACACTCCTCCACCTCCTGCAACATGGCTGCAGTCCTCTTCACCCTACTCAATAGCTGCCAACTCCCCAGTGTGCCAAAGTGCCCATCACAGTGGCATTTGCTTGGAAGATCTGATGTCTATAAGCAAGTGAAATTATTTTAAATTATTTTTTCTTCTTGTTGTTAATTGCTTGTTTTAATTAAGAGAGCAGAGTGGAAGGTGGTGACCTACTCACAGATGCTGAGATCATTTAAACTTGTACAACTCGGACAGTATGGCCAAACCCAGACATCCCAAACTCATTAATCAGGCCCCATAAACCATGAGATAGTATTAAAATAATGATATTTTTTAAAACAAACTAACAACACCAAAACCATTAATGTTGGGTTATCTCCACTGCTTTCTGCCTTTATAATCTTTTAAGGTACACAAGATCAAATTTTCAGATATTCTTCACTAAATATGAAGATATTAATCTTTTTTTTTTTCATTTTTTATTCAAAGGAAAGCTGAAGTAGGTAAAATGCTACATGATAGGCAGAACTTTGGTTGCCAAGAAAAAAAAAAATCGAATACTGCCACTCTTCTGATAAAAATCACAAAAGCTGGCAAAAAAAGGTATAGCCTCTCTACATTACAATAGTCTTTTCCAGGCACTTTGGTAAGAGTTACATATTTTATATTATAGCCATGCTTTAAATAAAACCAATTACTTTCTTTTGTTTGAACTAGCTCAAACAATTCAACACTTAAGAAAAAAAAAATGCATAAAAGAAAATAGAAGGAAGAAGCTATCTGGATGAGTTTCTAACAGCGGGTGTAAATCCGGTCATAATCACATTTGTAAGAAGTATTTCAGTGGGAAAACAGAGTCTCCAAAGTGCGCATTCAATTAAGTACCAAACTAAAACTTTGTTATGCTTGTGTTAGACCTGTCTACTGTCTATGTACATTGTAAGTCAAACATAACAATATCATAATCACAAATAATGCCTGTTTCTAATGAAAAGCTGACTGGTCTAAACAATTTGGGGTCTGAATTTCTATTAATACTTGTAACAATCTGAAAGCAAAAACTATTTTATTATTAGAGATTGCCGTCAAATATTAACTTACGAACTCTCTTCTGACTTCACAAGATTGTGTGGCGGTTTTGCCTGTTATCTGAAACCCTTAATAATGCATTAGAAGACCAAAATTTCAGAATTTGTTTGAGATTAATTCTTTGGCTTCATCTGCAGTTCTCAATGAGCAATGCATCATCTAAACACGTTATAGAAATTAGGGTCTGCATTCCATTATGCATTCAGACATTTATAGCAGAATGATAAGCCTGTCTGTACCTCAGGGAGTTGGCTTTATAAATCAAGGCTTCCTTTAAAAATATTATATTCATATGTGAAATTATTGGGGTTCTAGATCTTCTTTCTGTATCAAAGTATACAGCAGAAAAAAAAGAAGAATGGAATTAAAGTGAGGAAAAGCAATCTTTGTCAGAGGCAAAATGTGTTGATTTCCTGAAAGAAAGCTGAGATTCTGGAGTTTTAGGTTTGAAGGCTTCAAAATTCTGGTTTATATAAAACCCTCTGATCTCTCAGTCTATTTTTGAAAGTTATTGGCTTCTTTTTTAACAGAAATCCTGAGAAGCCTTTCATGTATTTATCATCACTGAAATCCTCTGGGGAAGGAATATATCATTATCACTGTTTTAGAGATCAGATGTTGAAAGCACAACTTGCAGGCGAGAGCTGACAGGACAGTGGATTGACCNTTTTTTTTTTTTTTTTTTTTTATACTCAGTTACTTGGGTGGAGCAAGCTTGACCCTTGTGTCAAGTCTGGTCTGCATCAGGGCATTTTGTAATGGACAAAAAAGAGGGCTGTTTTTCACAGGACAGTGCTGCTCTGTCCACACTCCTCCACCTCCTGCAACATGGCTGCAGTCCTCTTCACCCTACTCAATAGCTGCCAACTCCCCAGTGTGCCAAAGTGCCCATCACAGTGGCATTTGCTTGGAAGATCTGATGTCTATAAGCAAGTGAAATTATTTTAAATTATTTTTTCTTCTTGTTGTTAATTGCTTGTTTTAATTAAGAGAGCAGAGTGGAAGGTGGTGACCTACTCACAGATGCTGAGATCATTTAAACTTGTACAACTCGGACAGTATGGCCAAACCCAGACATCCCAAACTCATTAATCAGGCCCCATAAACCATGAGATAGTATTAAAATAATGATATTTTTTAAAACAAACTAACAACACCAAAACCATTAATGTTGGGTTATCTCCACTGCTTTCTGCCTTTATAATCTTTTAAGGTACACAAGATCAAATTTTCAGATATTCTTCACTAAATATGAAGATATTAATCTTTTTTTTTTTCATTTTTTATTCAAAGGAAAGCTGAAGTAGGTAAAATGCTACATGATAGGCAGAACTTTGGTTGCCAAGAAAAAAAAAAATCGAATACTGCCACTCTTCTGATAAAAATCACAAAAGCTGGCAAAAAAAGGTATAGCCTCTCTACATTACAATAGTCTTTTCCAGGCACTTTGGTAAGAGTTACATATTTTATATTATAGCCATGCTTTAAATAAAACCAATTACTTTCTTTTGTTTGAACTAGCTCAAACAATTCAACACTTAAGAAAAAAAAAATGCATAAAAGAAAATAGAAGGAAGAAGCTATCTGGATGAGTTTCTAACAGCGGGTGTAAATCCGGTCATAATCACATTTGTAAGAAGTATTTCAGTGGGAAAACAGAGTCTCCAAAGTGCGCATTCAATTAAGTACCAAACTAAAACTTTGTTATGCTTGTGTTAGACCTGTCTACTGTCTATGTACATTGTAAGTCAAACATAACAATATCATAATCACAAATAATGCCTGTTTCTAATGAAAAGCTGACTGGTCTAAACAATTTGGGGTCTGAATTTCTATTAATACTTGTAACAATCTNTTAATGTTGGGTTATCTCCACTGCTTTCTGCCTTTATAATCTTTTAAGGTACACAAGATCAAATTTTCAGATATTCTTCACTAAATATGAAGATATTAATCTTTTTTTTTTTCATTTTTTATTCAAAGGAAAGCTGAAGTAGGTAAAATGCTACATGATAGGCAGAACTTTGGTTGCCAAGAAAAAAAAAAATCGAATACTGCCACTCTTCTGATAAAAATCACAAAAGCTGGCAAAAAAAGGTATAGCCTCTCTACATTACAATAGTCTTTTCCAGGCACTTTGGTAAGAGTTACATATTTTATATTATAGCCATGCTTTAAATAAAACCAATTACTTTCTTTTGTTTGAACTAGCTCAAACAATTCAACACTTAAGAAAAAAAAAATGCATAAAAGAAAATAGAAGGAAGAAGCTATCTGGATGAGTTTCTAACAGCGGGTGTAAATCCGGTCATAATCACATTTGTAAGAAGTATTTCAGTGGGAAAACAGAGTCTCCAAAGTGCGCATTCAATTAAGTACCAAACTAAAACTTTGTTATGCTTGTGTTAGACCTGTCTACTGTCTATGTACATTGTAAGTCAAACATAACAATATCATAATCACAAATAATGCCTGTTTCTAATGAAAAGCTGACTGGTCTAAACAATTTGGGGTCTGAATTTCTATTAATACTTGTAACAATCTGAAAGCAAAAACTATTTTATTATTAGAGATTGCCGTCAAATATTAACTTACGAACTCTCTTCTGACTTCACAAGATTGTGTGGCGGTTTTGCCTGTTATCTGAAACCCTTAATAATGCATTAGAAGACCAAAATTTCAGAATTTGTTTGAGATTAATTCTTTGGCTTCATCTGCAGTTCTCAATGAGCAATGCATCATCTAAACACGTTATAGAAATTAGGGTCTGCATTCCATTATGCATTCAGACATTTATAGCAGAATGATAAGCCTGTCTGTACCTCAGGGAGTTGGCTTTATAAATCAAGGCTTCCTTTAAAAATATTATATTCATATGTGAAATTATTGGGGTTCTAGATCTTCTTTCTGTATCAAAGTATACAGCAGAAAAAAAAGAAGAATGGAATTAAAGTGAGGAAAAGCAATCTTTGTCAGAGGCAAAATGTGTTGATTTCCTGAAAGAAAGCTGAGATTCTGGAGTTTTAGGTTTGAAGGCTTCAAAATTCTGGTTTATATAAAACCCTCTGATCTCTCAGTCTATTTTTGAAAGTTATTGGCTTCTTTTTTAACAGAAATCCTGAGAAGCCTTTCATGTATTTATCATCACTGAAATCCTCTGGGGAAGGAATATATCATTATCACTGTTTTAGAGATCAGATGTTGAAAGCACAACTTGCAGGCGAGAGCTGACAGGACAGTGGATTGACCCAGTGTCTCCCAGTCCCCAAGACATGAATGTGAAGGGAAGGTGAGAAGGAATGTGCAGAACAGTCCCAGGAGCATCTCTTCTCACCAGGCAGGACATAACAGGTCAGCTTGCACTCCTTGCACCCACTAGTAATAACAAGAGATTTGAGTAGGACATTTTCTGGTGTGGGGGTCCTGGAGGCACCTTAGAATGGTGACATGAAATCTATCCTGCAAGTAAGACACTCCTGTCAAGCTCAGGATTTGAGTTATCAGTATACGTAATGGGAAATTAGTCTGCTAACGTGTGGAGAGCAGATACTGGGGCTCCATAGATGGCACTCACCCATGGTCTTCTCACACTTCACATTGAGCAGCCACCTCAAGCCTCACCATGAACTTCCTGAGATGTCTTTCTGGCTAATTATGGCCAATATAGTGGCGATGGTCACACAAGATTAGGTTAATAGAAGAGTAACAAAGCAACATTTTGTCTGGTAAAAAAAAAAAAAAAAAAAAAGGTTTCCTCTATGATATCAAGAGAGCATACCATCCTGTAAAAAAACATATTTGGTACGCTTTAAGCTAAGAAGAAAGTATACACAGCACAGTTTCTTGGAATAAGGCACTTTTCTAGCAATGATGTGTAATAGACAATCATAAAAAAATAAGGAATATAAGAAATGAGATGATGTATGTGAAATTATGCGTTATTTTCTCTTGCACACATTAATACTTTATTTCATTTATAAGTCAGTATATTCAGCAACTCTGTCTGCTTCTCAGCAGATCTGAATTTTCACTGAGAAACTACCACAAAAAAATATCATTAAGTGTATCCTATGTGTACTCAATAAATGAAAAGAAAGAGATGGACTTCAGTATGGAGGAGCATGAAAATAGTAATTCTGGAGGTAGAAGAATGTCCAAAGTCTCCTGGCTTAGTGGTTAACACTGAAATGTACCTGTGAACCAGAAAATAATCTCTTTTGTCATTTAAAATTTGGTATATGAAGTTCAGAGTTTAGAAATAAAACACACCATAAAACACTAAACTAAACTGAAAAAGTTCTGTTCTCCTATATCCAATCACTTAGTCCAATTAATGGCCTGAAATCTATTAAGACTGTGGAGTTATGTCTGGGTCTTTAATTTATGCCACAAATTATACCCATAGTGACTTCAGCATCTACACATTTACTTAATTTAAGCCACAGTGGCCTATCATCTATGCATTAACTTTATTTTATTCAGAGCACTTTAAGGTTAAAATGCCTCCTATGAACTGCAAGATACATCCACACTAAAGTAATCAAAAGGCTTCATAGATTCGAAAACCACCAAAGGACATGAGTACATTCATATGACACAAGACCTCCACCTTCAAACATAAAAGCTTTTCACATGTGTGCAAATGCAACCATCCTTCTTTGGTTTTGGAGCTGGGTTTTTTTTTCCTACTTGAAGTAAAATCTGGTTCCCCATTTTCACTGTGAAACATTTTCCAATTTATATTTTTCTACCTAGAAACAAAGGTTCCATGCACTATCCTTACTCTTCTCAGAACATGAACTGCCTGTTTGTTGTGTGTCCCTTAGATATTCCATATTGAATATAAGCTATATGCTGCCTTACCATTAAAAAACCTATCCAAAAGCTAAGTCTTAGAAGTTAATTTGATCAAGAAAATTTATCCACCATTGTTCTCTTAATCTGGGATTTAGAATCAGGAAGTTGTGGAAGTAAAATCTGCAAGATGAATCCTATTTTACAATCAATAGTCCTTACTCCTTCCTAGTTCACTACAATTAAAGATGTAGCACTATATAGATAAGGGCTCAGGAAGTTTGACATATACATTACTGATTCCTTATTGTGCATGTTTTTTATTTTATTTTTACATTATAAAATACGCCCAAGAGATGCAAACAAAACCAAAGAAGGCCAGTCATAGATGCTGTGTCAAGCACCAGTCACAGAGCAGAGTGTGGTTTGAAATCGTATTATTGGGAACAGAATTAAGACTCAAAACGGAGTGAAGTGTCTAGAAGATTTATTTGCCTGATGACAACAAATGTATAGCAAAGAGAGAGAATAGAGAGAAAAGAGGAATGAAATGGTCAGTGAGATAGCTACCACCACAGATCTGTTGCATCCTGACAGTCCAAATCCTCAATGGTGGGGAATGTTCCAGCTGGTGTTGGTCAGTCCTGCTCTTTTAGTATTGGTGAATATCCATTAGTTCTTTAGCTTAACCACACCTGCCACCTGGAGGTGATATGCATGCCTAGTACCGTCTCAAGGGGGTCGCCAGTGGTCTTCAGGGGTCTCCAAATCCCTCACTCCTCCAAGCCCTGGGTCTGGGCACATGTGCAGGAGTAGGTGGCAGCTCTCTGAAGAAAACAGGAACATATCCTTCAGGAATGAGACAGCTCTCTGTAGGAAAACAGGAACTTGGAGCTGTTTTTCCCTTGAGTCAAAATGTTTTTCACTTGCGGCAAGATGTTTTTCCCCCGAGGCAAGCACTTTTTGGTCTAATTTGGTGCACTGTCTCTGACATGTGGTTGCAGCAATGTTGAGCCAAGCAATTCCGTCAGTGCACAGTTGCTGACAATGCTGTACCAGCATTACAGAACAAAATAAGTCAGTGTAGGCCATCTTAAAACCATAACCATTAATCTTTTGATGCAGTGCCTCTGAGTATTTACTCTTAAAGTATATAATAAATCACAAATATGCCACAATAATTGAAATCAAGTCCTGCCTTTTCTCAGCCACGTGACTTAACAAAAACAAAATAAGAGCATTGGGATGAAAAAAGGCTAAACTCTAGCAAAGCAAAAAGACAAATAATTTTATGCTCTTAGCCCTGAAAACATTACAATGTTTTGAGTTTTTCAGGTTGGACTGTTGAACCACCTGTTCTGTAGTGGGACTGTATTTTGGTTGACTGACATAGTCTACTGCCAAGCTGTCATAGGGTTTCATCATCTAAAAACTTCCAAAAAAAAAAAAAAGGCATTTTCTGAGTGAAACTCTTCCAAACCACATGTTGGAATTTGGGAGTATTTCAGAATGGGGTTAGTCGTATCTAAAGTGGGCCTAATGAAAATATTACCTTCTTTTGGCCTATTTTTTATCAAAGAAATCACCGAAGTGTTGCCTATAAAAAGTTCAAATTAGTCAGTTTCTAAGGAACGCAGTAGAAGTTTGACAAAGATTGGCATTTGAATCGCGTGTGTGGCTTTGGCTCTTTCTGGGAAAGTGTACCCAAATTTAAACAAAATTACAAGCCTGTTTTGCAGCACACAACTACAAAGGGATTCCATGGAAACTGTTTGAGCTGCTGGGCAAAGCTAAGACAATGAAAGCAACAGAAAACAGCATATCTGACTGGGTTTCTTTTTGCCCCATGTTAGTGGGTGGAATTATTACTTACACCTTTTTCAAAAAACTTGCGTGAGGCAGTGACGAGGCTCACACTGGAGAAAGGTAAAAAGTAAATAATTCTATTATAGCAAAGCTTTAATCAAAACAAGGGGTGATTTATTGAAGAAAGAAAACAAAATATCAGATATCTCATTGTTAATCACCAACCATCCTGGGCACTAAATTAGATAGCAACTTTTGAAAACACTAGGATATAGTCATATAATTTAAGGCTGAATAGTAAAGCATGGGCATCTCCTTTCCTTTCCTTTCCTTTCCTTTCCTTTCCTTTCCTTTCCTTTCCTTTCCTTTCCTTTCCTTTCCTTTCCTTTCCTTTTTTTTCTGCTAATTCCTTACTTTCAAAGTGCCTCAGTTTGTGATCTTATTAATGTAATCTCAGGGACAATCATGTTGTACGCATAGTGAGCAAAGGTGATGAGAAAAGCCAGATTTCTGGAAAGTTCATGCATTTTATCAGGCAAGGTTGTGGAAGGCATGCTTACAAACTGTTCCTCTGATGCTGCTCAACAGGGCATGTGTATGATTTTTGTGTGTGTGTATCTAATATATAAAGAATGTAAGACAGACAGTTCATGTGTGAGAAAAAAAAAAACACATTGAAATCTAACATTCACAGATGTGATTTTTCCAGTACAGTGTATATGCAGAGTAACTTTGACTTAAATAGCTTGCAAACATCCTAGTTCTGTTCATTGTACTTGTTTCAGAGTCACCAGAAACCAGACAGAGCAGCAATATATATATTACTAGGCATGTTTGTATATTTTTAGTAAACATAGTTATTTAGTACTCAGCTGTGCCCCTGTGGTTTTTCCATATTGTTTTTGATGTCTAAAGATCAAAAAGGACAGGCATATACTGTGCATTGTAAAGAAAGGAAATTAGGAGGCAAAACAGGTAATTTAAAAATCTCTCTGGCACCCCTCCAAAATACAATGCTAAATATACCTGAATATTACATTATGTACTTTTTGCAGAGCCAGGATCTCTGCACTGTTTGATTCATATTACTTCAGCTTCCAAATAGTTAAATTCTCTTAGTATTGGCTTCCTTGTCCTCATTATCTTTTGTACCATCTGCTACAAGGGTCTCAAAAAAGCAGTTCTTAACTTTCAAATGTGACTAATGTAACCATTTAACACTAAAAGGCCTTTTGTTTCATGTCTGAATGTGAAGATGACTTTCTTATAATCTTCTTTCCTTGACAATAATGTGAACTGTTTCACAGACTGTTGAGAACTTTGACTCAGTGAGAAGTTATTACCAATTTTGACATTTACTCTATGGGATCTTAAATCTCATGGAAGTATCTTACAAAGGGGGAAAACAAACAAACAAACAAACAAACAAACATAAAAAAAACCAACTTTAAAAAGCTTAAAGGTGGTTGAGAAGTGTAAAGTTAATAGTGAAAAGGTGTGAAATTCTCTTCATTTGAGCAAAATGGCAGGAGTGAGAATGTTGTTCTGTGTACTGACTGCCAAAAACCAGGGAGTACCTGACCAAGGTGTTGTGTTAATTGCACACAGAAATCTCAGTGGAGTTAAGCAATACAGATCTGAGTATTTGATGGGGAACAACAGCAAATGCAATAGAATGGAGAACAGCTGGTTGCAAGAGGACAGCAAGCTGGGGAAACATATACCAAACTCACAGATTCACAGATATTA
>VYZU01000130.1:0-21521 GCA_013401355.1 Ceyx cyanopectus | reverse complement strand
TCTATGATTCCATTATTCTGTTTCCATATTTTAGTCTTCTTGTGTCAGCTTTCCAATAGCAGATTTTTTAAAATATTTTTCTTAAGGTAAAATGTTCTCCTACCATAAATCCTGTGTCAGCCTAAAAATGCCAAATATTTTTCACTTTCTGAGTTGAGCCTCCTTCATGAAGATTGCTTCTGGAACAATGTGATGGATTATGTGTTATGGCTAGCAAGCCTAAAATAAACCCTAATTGAAGTGCAATTGACTGTGACTCTTGAAAAAAAGAGGGAATCAAGAGAGTGTAAGGACCAAGGTTATTCAATTAAGGCTGTTTCAATATTTTATTTTAATTTTTTTTTTACAAAAAACCACAACTTTACAAGCCTAAAAGAAAAGAAAAACAGCAAACCCTCTACAAAGTTCAAATGTCACTCTCCTAAAAGAGCATGTAATTGAAAACTGATTATCACCTCATTGACATTAAAAGGGCAGAATTTAGAGAATGAAGAGCTGGAAGGATCATCTTGTGAAAGACTAATGGAACTAAATGCCACATGTAAAACTTAGCTAAACATTTACCACCGGGAACGTAATCATCTACAATCTATGAAGGAAATATTTACTGAAGAAATAAGTGTCTCGTCTCCTGCAGATAGATACACATAAATACTCAGATAAACTCTGTGGAAGACAGACTCTCTGTTTGCATCACGAATTGAGATTTCAATATTTGTTTTAATTTGCAGTGACACTTGTTCAGTTTTAAATGGTTTGTTTCAGAGAGCTCTTAATATTCCAAACAGGAAATGAGGAGTTGTTCCACAAGATGGATTTGAATGTGTCATCCTGAAGATGTTGAAACCAGCCATTTGCTTTGCCTGGATCTTTACCCTTTATCCTGCACGAATATTTTAGCTTGAGCAGCCTGATTTCCCCATCTTGCAGTGCCTACATTTTGTGGCAGATGACTTTTATGCTAAATAGTAATATAAACTAAAGAAGATAAGCCAGCTGAATTTTGCACTTCCCAGCCAATGTACACACAATCAGGCTCTTCTTTAGAAGCCATTCTTAAAGGAAAACATAGAAATATAATAATACACCAGACCAGACTCTAAAATCGAAATAATTTCTCTGATTAAAACACATATTAGATAAGGAGAGTGCAGAAAGTTATCTTTCACTTGCCCAGTCTTGTGAAAAACAAGAATGTTGCTGCTGATTAACAGCCCCTCATCTCAAGGAAATGGAAGGCTTCTCAGAAGACTTTTCTCAGACACATCACCATTGTGGCACAGTATTTTTATCATAAAAAAATATATTCCTGCACCAGATAGGCTGAAGAAATGCTGCAATGTGAACATCACTATCAAGTCTACATTTGTGTTTCTGCCACCACTAGTGAGGAGTTACAGGAGCTGGGATGTTTCAGGGCTGGGGCAACTTGTGGATCAAAGGTGCAGGGTAATTGAGGGATCTGAGGAATTGCTAAGCATCAAATATAGCAACAAACATCCAGAAGCCTAAAGAAGCCTCTCTAACATGCTTCTTGCTCTGCTAACCTTTCATGTTCTGAAAGTTTTTTATGCAAATTATGTAAAGAAGAAAGTGGAAAGTCAGAATAAAAATTGCCTGCATAGCCCTGCTTTGCTTAATACCAATTTTATAAAGCAAATCCAAAGGGTTTGAGCCACCTGTCACAACTTTGTTTTTACAACTGAGCTTTTTTGTGATTCACTCTTGTGCAGGAAAATTAAGCTCATGACTTTTGAACAGACAATCAAAGCAGAACAGAAATGTTTTCCTTTAGCAGTGACATTTGCTTAAATATTCCTTTAGGACAGAGCTCAGTGTCTCAAAGAGAAATGCTAAGATATGTATTTCAGATAAGCAGGGCTTTATGTAGTTGTCTTTGATAAAATCACTTTGAACTAAAACATCTGACCAGAACTATGAATTGATGCCTAAAAAATGTTGCTTCATATGAGAACAAGTTAAATTCTACATCTTTAATCGCTTTCAGCCTCCCTTATAAAATACTTGTTCTGTTTTATGGTAGGTACATCTCAGATTTTTATGTTGCAACGTATTTATTCAGGATGTTTAGGTCTTTGATACATGGAAGAGGTAACAACCAGAAAAACAAATAGTAGTTGTGAATTATATTTGCATGAGAAGAGTTGAAATGATCCCTTAAATAGAATTGTGAAAATGAACTCCCATAGTTTAGTCACATATTGATTTTTGTCTTGGATCTCTTCTGTTTCAGGAGTCAAATGGAAATCCATGCTGTGTCCTTGCTCCCATAGCTGTCAGAATTCAGGTTGCCCTGGAGACATTCACAGAAGGGGAAGAGAGACCTGAGCCCTGCTGTCCTCTAGGGACCATGCTCCCGAAATTATTCTGTGGGCCTTCTATGACCCCCAAGAGTTTGCAGACAAAGTGAGCCAGCAAAGTATTTGTAATGTGAGATGCTACTGTAAATTAAACACTTACTAATGAAAGATCAGAAGGATCACTTTAAAAAGCCAGCTTCCCATTTCTCTGCGTGCCTTTGGGAAATGCATAACCATGTTTTTTAGCAGCACAGCCACAGGCACTGTATATTTAAAGCAAACAGAGCAGCAGAATCTCTTAGTCTTATAAAGAGGTGTGACACTGGGTAGCAATTAGTAACATCTTGGATATAAGAATACATCGGATTAGGACTGTTATTAAATCCACACACAGTTGTCTCTGAATCATTCCTCTGTAAACATTGGATAGTATCTGCTGGAACTGAAAGTAGAACACGTCAGCCTTTTAGACCGAGCTTGATGTCAGTCTTCAGAAGTATGTAAATCCCTCATCGGGTCAATACATGATTTCCTCTGTCACATACAGGGTTTACTGCTCCTATCAGTGCACTGTCCTCTTACACCGTTGCACAAGAGGCTGGAGTTCAGAAAGGAATTTGTTAGCCAGAGAACAAAGCCTCACACACGACATCAAGGCCAGAGCACACACACACACCCCCCCTCTGAGCCTCAGGACAAATGAGTGCTGCTCATCTCCCTCTTTGCATCGCCCAGCAGCAAATTGAGCATGGAGTGGAAATAAGGACAGCAAGGAGGGAATCTAGGAATATTGACTTCTCTGCTGTGTAGGCTGGGAATTGGGAGCTCCTGTGGAAAACTCTAAAATGGAATGCATTGGAAGATACTGATAAAAATCCTCTGCTGAGGACAAGTTTCACCTTGCTGCTAAAAGGAAAAAAAAAAGGCACATGCATGCAAAAGAAAGCAACATTGGTGTTGCTCTGTGCAGAATGGCACCTGTTTCCTCCAGCACCTTGTGATTGGATTCACAAGCCTTGTAGGGCCACAGTGAGCATTGCTGGACAAAGGCAGCAACGCACAGGAGACAAGCATGAGGAAAATAAGAGTAGCAGCAAAGATTTTAACTTTCTAAACTATGCTACTGCTGGGGAAAGGACACACCTTCCTGCAACTGAATATTTGTAATTTCCTAGGAATTGCAAACTTGCTGTGAGTTGAGATGTGCCCAAGTGTTTGGGCCAGGCCCATGGCTTCCAAGTCTGCTGCTGCTCACAAATGCAGCCATCAAATGCCAAACTCAGACCAAGCAACTGTCCAGCTCCTATTCTCCCTTTGACTGATTCTCTCTCTGCCTCTGAAGCTGCACACTGCTTCCCCAGGCACTGCAACCAGAAGCCTGTTTTGGAGCTGCCCAGTTTGACTGGAACAATGAATAAAGCCTTTCTTTGACATGTTTTGGTACACTCCATTCCAAAATATAAATGTAAATAACGAGGCACTTATTCAGAATCTACAATAGCAACAAATGTTAATTGCACAGGGATAGCTATCAAAACCAATATTCAGTGAGATCAAGTCTTGTGCTCACCTCAGGGCATACCACAGCAATAATTAATAATGTTCTTTAATAACAATAATAGGGCAAATGCAGCTTATAAATTCATGGGTAAGGTTAATAAATGGGATCTGATGGTTAGGTAGGTACAGATGAACAATTTATGAAGCATCTTAAGAGCTTCCCTAGAGGTGGTGAATCAGAGCTGAGCTGCTTGGCATTTTAGTGTGCAACAGGAATTAAAAATAAATAAATAGAGATGCAAAACAGCCTTGTCTACTTTTTATCACATCCTTCCTCTAATTTTTATTATTTTTTTTTAATATTTCAGAATTAAAATGCTTTTGTACCAAGGACTTTTGAAAGAAAGTCTATGATACAGAGCCTAGCCTGTTTGGGGACTGAACATTGTTATTATTTTCTTATTGGTTGTGGAGTTCTCTCATGTATTAAAGGCTGTTCCTGTCTTGACAGGTTTACAGTCTAATTAGCACAAAATAAACAATGAACAACGACTGTGGTAACAATTTGTCTTCTAAAAGGCAAAGCCACTGGTGCTTCTGTTCATTCTCACATGCTCTCCAGCTTGTCCTACCATGCCCTGTAAATGGGATTTTTCTAAACAGAAAGCCTCTGCAGTCACTCATGAGCACATAGGAACAAGCCAGAGCTTCCTATCAGTATCACATTACTATGATTTAATACACTGTTGAGAGTTTGAACTGTTTTAAATAGTACATCTGCAAGGTCTTTCTACTTAATGCAAAGTGAAAAACATTAGTTTAAAACCATCTTTGAGATACCAGCAGGCACATGTGCACCTATGCTGCTTCAGCTGTCAAATGGTACCTTGCAAAATGGAGTAACTCAGCTGCTTTGACAGCATGGTCTTAATCCACAGGGCAAGAGGGTTAAGTGAAGGGCAAGGATGGACAAGCCTTGGCTGAGCTTCAGGTGCAGGGACTAAGGACTATGTGGTGCTACTGCCCACAGAACAGAAAGAGCAGAAGGAAAAACACCTCAGTCACTCCACTATTACACCAGTCAGTGCCCATAAAATGGTTCATATCTAGATACCAGGACAAAGGGACAGAACTAAAAAGTAAAAGTGAGCTGCTGGGGTTTCTACCTAGTGCAGCAAGATAAGCCTGTCAGTTTCCATATCATTATCTTATACTATATTTTGAGTAAGTCAAATACATGTACATGCATATACAGCCCATACACACCCTTGGCTAGTGAGCAGTAACATGTTTGTCAGCATTAAGTTGAGGGGTGTGAATGTTGCCCCTTACTGGAACCTGAACCTCCAGTTTGAACCCAGCTGTGAACACACAGAAATACAGATGAACAGTATTTCTAAAGAAATAGGAGAATTGGAAGAAATATGTTTTTTGGCAGATGGTTATAATCAGAAGGTAACAGGCTCTTCTCTGGGAAGTACCATTCACAGGTAAAAGCAAGTCTTTTTTTAAGCCTGCTCTCCCAGAGGACACGTTCTAATTTGGTCAGCTCTGAATCACAGCCCAACAAATAAAAAACAGAAGAAGCACAGATGCCAGAATAACTTGCTAGATGATTATATAGGCAAAACAGCAGCGTGTGCTACACGTGCTTTGCAAAATGCCTGGTTTGAAAAGTCATATACAGGGTGCAGCCGGGGATGGAAGCGCAGCGTGAGCGAGCACTGACCCCTAGTGGGCTTAAAAACCTAGACTGGGTAAAGACCGTTGAATTCAAAATAGAAAACACGTCATGTGGACACGTGTCCCAAAGCTTGTGCTTGGCAACCCTGCAAGCTACAGTCAGCATAGTTTCACCGTTAGAAATCTCTCACCATGTGGCAGGAACTATCATGTCATTGTAATGTCTAGAGGCAATTTTTTTTACAGCTAAAAACAATGCACGCTTAGAATTTGCTTAGGAAGATACATGAGGCAACTATTGGACTTGAAATGAATCTAAAATGAACTAATGCTAAATTAACACTCCTTTTTAGATATTTATTGAATAACTGGGCACTGTTGAGACCATCTCAATGCACATTAGCAGAGCACCAATAGTTTAAAGAAAAAAATCCTAAGAAAGCATGAACATAGATATATAATATTAAGAGTCTTAGTCTTCTTTTTTCTACAGTCAAAAAATAAGTTGTGTGGGTTCATATAGTTTCAGTGTCTGTTCCAAAAAAGCTTGCTTCCTTCTCACTTTCAATTTATTTTCCATAGGAAAACTCTGTTTTGGAGCTCTTCAATCCAAAAAAAAAGAAAAACAATAGCAGGCACATAATTCCATAAGGCTGAACTTCAGCTGAAACTGAAGTAGAGTTCTCAGACAATTAATATGCAATCCAGGCTTCCCTGAAGCTAATGAAGATTAGGTTTTTTTGTGCTTTCAGCACCTTAAGATAGTGAAGTTTCTGGGAAATATTTGGTCAAGAAGACTCAAAAAAAATGGAGCTTGCATCTGGTCTTGCAGTAGAGCTTTGTCACTGGTGTGGGTTGTCCTTGCTTCCTTTACACAGTGTCTCACACAAGAATTATTAGCCTCACAACCTAGACATTTATTCCTGCCACAGAATGTCAGGGAACAGGCAGGAGAATATCAAGGCTTCTGAATTACCTATTGCAAGTCTAGGCAAGGAATGTGGAAGAACTATGAGGATCTGGCAGGATCCCAGACAACACACCAGCCTGATTGTCACTCTGAGAAGAAGAGTTACTGTCTCAGTCTTTGATTGATATGAAGCCAATCTGTGTCCCAAAGTTGGTGCCATCACGGAAGTGAGAGTAAAATTTATCAGGGTGGCATGCAGTACACAAAGTGATATTTTGGGTCTGATCTGTGACAGAATCATCTTGGATGTTCTCAGGACGAATCCCACCCTTCTCAAGAAGAATCCTTAATGAAAGAGAGAAACAGAAAATAATATTTTTTTTTAACATCCTCACATTCACAGAATCATAGAATGGTTAGGGCTGGAAGGGACCTCCAAAGGGCATCTAGTGCAGCCCCCCTGCAGTGAGCAGGGACACCCTCAACTAGCCCAGGCTGCTCAGAGCCTTGGCCAACCTCACCTTGAATCTCCAGGGATGGGGCCTCAGCTACCTCCCTGGGGATCCTATTCCACTGTTCTACCATTCCTTAAGACATTATAATTCAGACAGCACCTCTAGTACCAACTGAACAAACTGTGCCAATATTGTGATTGGGACTTTCATTTACTATTCTTTTTTCTTTCTTCCAGTATTAAACTAAAATAATTTATTTTTTCCAAACAGTAAAATGACATTTAATTTGAACATCTGTCTATAATCCATAAACTAACAGTAGAATGGCAAAATAATAATTAAAACCTATCAAAAGTCAGTAGGTACCATTCATTCAATGGTGTCATTTGTCAATCTGCAAAGTGCTACTTTAAGATGATGAAGATCACAGTAGTGCTTGATAACACAGTAACAAAATAATTATTAATAAATAATGTGGAATTAGTCTCTTGTTCACTCAACAGGCTTACCGTGTTGCTCTTCTAATATCAATATAAGGACTTTCAGAGTCAAACAGTCTCACACACTTTGGGTCAATTCTGTGAAACTCCTTTGCTGATTCATGAGGAAGTTTATAGCAGCAAGGTCCTACAGATGGGCCCAGCACCACAAGGATGTCATTCACATTACAGCCATATGCAGACACCATGGCATTTACTGTGGCCATTGAAACTCCTAACAATGTGCCTTTCCACCCTGTGAGAAATCAGAGGTTGAAAAAGAAATTATATTAATTGCCTCTTAAATTTTTTAGTAGGTAAAATATATGTTATTATTAAAAGTAAATTAATATATACATTTACATCTTAAAAAATGGACAGTAAGTTATCCATGGAACAGCAATGTGTCCTTATAGACAGAAAGGCCATTGTTATCCAGTTGGGAGACCAGTGTGTGAAGAGGCAGAAGAGAAAGAAGCAACTACAGGTTTAAATATTTTACAATAATTAGTTTTGAACATTTACAGTTTAAATCTCTGAAAATTTTCAAGAATAGAGAAAATTCTACTATCCCTTCCCCCCCCATTAAAAAAAACATTCCCCCTTCCAGGCAGACACACTACAACCCTGCTTCCTCTCACTTTCTCTAATCTGATCTTGCTAGACATATAGACACACTCAGAAACACACAACTTTATTGAAAGAAAGTCAAAGTTTTGATCATCTTACTACTCACAAAATGGAATTCATTTTGGCTAATTTATTCAATGCATGAAGAACTGTGTGAATTAGGTAGTATTCACAAGTTCTAGCAGAAGTGAAACTTCCTACCACGTTAAGGGATGTACTAGCATCAAAGATGAGAAACTCTGAGCTGTGCATTCTCCTTGACCTCATAAATAGAGAGTTTTGGGTTGTGTTGTTTTGGTTTTTTTTTAATTAAACCAGCAGGAAAATTTCATCATGGGATATGCATTCTAGTCTAACAGCTAGGACATCTTCTGAAGTCAGACATAATCCCAGTTCGTGCTAACCAGCCCTGCCTCAGATTTGTTTTAATTTGGTTTGGGTCAGAAAAGTATTTCTTCCAAAACAAAATGATTGTTGGGGGCATTTGCTTTATAGACATTATTTACATATGACATTAGAGCACAGCAAAAAATTATTTGGTTGCTCAGTGCTCCTTAGTCTAGAGAAGAGGAGACTGAGAGGAGACCTTATTGCCCTCTGCAACTACCTAAAAAGGAGGTTGAGCAAGGCTGGTGTTGGTCTCTTCTCTCAAATTAATAATGATGAGGGGAAATGGCCTCAAGTTGCATCAGGGGAGGTTTAGATTAGATATTAGGAAGAAATTCTTCACTGAGAGGGTAGTTAGGTGCTGGAACAGACTGCCCAGGGAGGTGGTGGAGTCACCATCCCTGGAGGTGTTTAAAGAATGAATAGATGCAGCACTTGAGGATATGGTGCAGTGATTAGAGAAATGCTAAGACAAAGGTTGGACTTGATGACCCTGGAGGTCCTTTCCAACCATAATGATTCTGTGACTCTGTGATTTGGCTGCTAATTAGTAATCCCCAAACTCCCTTTCAAGTGATGTAGTGGTTTAAAATTCCTACCGGAATGAGCAGCACCGCAGGCTTTTCTGACAGGATCAGCAAACAGCACAGGTATGCAGTCAGCACCTGGAGCTGCTACTGTAACCCCCTTCTGATTGGTGACTATACCATCATACCAGTCAGGCTCCATCTTTCCCATCACACACACAGCATTAGCGTGATCAATCTGTCGAGACAAAACCAGAACACCATCAGTGATGTGGCAGAAAACCCCCAATAGTTCTGACTAATGCAAGGAATTTTCTTAGGCACGAAATTCCCTTCTGTGCCAACTGATCATGGGTGGAAATCAGGCACTCCCTTGTTCAAATGCCATGCAGATGTATCAGGAGAAAGCCACCATAGAAGTGATGGTGTATTTTCCTTTTAAGATTAACTGCTCTGATCATTTAACTAATTAAATTACTCTGTGGTAGAGTTAATGTTAGAATATATTTTTCCATGCAGTGGCAAATAGCTGAACATTTTGATGGCTATTTCTACAGTTAAAGTGCCAGCATAAGTATTCTAATTGTCCTGCTTCTTACAAGTTCTGGCTGGTTTAAGATAAGAATAATGCCTACAGATTTAGTCAGTGATACATGAAGAAATATCTGATCTGTTTGCATAAATTCCTTGCTTGATAAGGTACCTTGACTCTGTGAAAAGTCTCTGGGTTAAATCCTGCAGCATTAGCTATCCGGCGGAGATTTTCTTTAACCACAACTTGTGGGTCCCTCCGCTTGGAACTGCAGAAAAGATTGCAGGAGCTTAGAGTTGGTATGTAAGATATTCCACCTGTCCTCGTGGTGAACCCATGTAGGAAGATATCATCTGGCAAGGCAAAAAAAAAAGACAAAAAACAATTGTTTTTAACACAAGGCCAGTCCAAATGTTACATGGTTTTACACTGAAATTGAGTTTACTCTGAAGTTGAACCCAGATGAGAATTGCTTTACCTCGTATTTAGCTGTAGCATTTAAATTATAGGATTCTGTTTCCTTCTTGCTCATAATCATATTTCTCTGAGGCCAAGGTAGAGCAGTTTGAGCAAGAAGGAGTCCTGGCAGAGTTGCAGTGCAAACCCTAGAGAAGAGGTAACTCACTGAGAGTAGATTTTTAAACAAAAGTTCTAAGGTGGCATCTCCCAGACTTTGGGAGTTTTTTTTCTGGCAAACAAATTCTTAGCCCTCAAGACTTCAGAGAACCTCAAACATCCTTCTAAAGTACACTCAAAGCACTGAAAATGTCTAGTGCTATAAAAAAAAACCTCTGGTTTTACTGTGCAGATCATTTATCATGGCCTCATGCAGTTATAGCAATCACTGCTTTTGGAGCTGACAGGGCAGGGAGGGTCTATGTGGCAAAGCAGAACACACACAGTCCCACAACTGGTATTTTTGCTACCTTAACAGCTGACTAGCTTTGTCTTATAATCAGAGTTGAGATTCAAAATCTCTTTTATGTAGTGTGATCCTAAGTCACACTCCAAGCACAAGGAAGGCAAAGATGGCTTTAAGTAATGTGTTCTTTTCAGACATATTTTTAGGGAAAGTCAGTTTTAAATTTTTGCACCTATCAGCTTCCCTCTGAATCCTCTAAATCATTAGACTCCCACCAACACACCACACCACTCAAGACATGCTGCAGTAAAGTGATTTGTGCCAGAGAAGGGATAATGAGACATCAGTCTGATTAACCAGGCACACCTTATGTTGCAGACCACGAGAAATTCCCATCCTGCCTTTCCAGAAGACAGTGGTAACTCACTGTGTAACTCCCACAGAGAGGGGAGGAGATTTCACTCTGCAATAATGCTCTCAATGAACCCGGACTTCTCTTTCCTCTGATCATGCCCCAGGCTTGGAACACCTTGCCATTTTTTGGATTTATGTCCATTAACACTTCTGTTACAGACATGCTATGCTATTGCAATACCACAGAGAGCTATTTGCTGCCTGAAGACATTTCCAAATCTTGCCCATTTTGCAATTCCCTTGAAGAAGTATGCTTGGGAACAGACTCTGTAAAATCTGTTAGCTGGGATTCTCTTTACCTGGGATCAGGGAAGATCTGAAGATGGTGAGCTCCCCTTTCAGGCTTGGCAGGCTTTCCAAGTACATCTTAATCTCATTTTGGATGAGTGCCACATCCTGCATAGGAAGCCTTTGCCCTTCACTCCAAGGTTCAGCAATTTGCAGGTTTTCACTGTCAGATGCCACCTGTAAATCCTGAAATTCAAACTGGTAGACTTCTGTAAAGAGATGTTCTATATATACTTTCATTAAGTCTTTTCTTAAGGTAGGGAGAATAACTTTGATGATGCTTAGGTCTTTTTCATCCAGTCTTTGTTTGATGGTGTACAAAGCAGCAGCTGTAGTCAGAGCACACACCACCTCCAGTCTTCCCTTCAGACTCTGAAAATCTCTCAGAGCTGGAAGCAAGGGCTCTTGTTCACTGTTCCTTTCATTCCCCTGCTTCTGGAAACACATGATATAAACAAATGGAGTAGGGATGGAAGAGCTTTTCTCAATAGTTTCCAGCATGTCATGCAGTAATCCTTGGATGTTGTTCTGCAGGTCAGCTGGTAGGCTGAACAGGTCTATCACTACTGCTTCCACCATATTCCAGAATATTAAAGATTCCTGCAACAGCAAAGTCACCAGCAACAAGACATGAAAAACAAAAATAGCATCATTAGTTTAAGTACAGTGTTATTAAGGCAATGCATTCAGTGATACTGTGTGGAGTAGGTGACTCAGCAGCAATTATTGTCTTTAGGATTCCCTCATTGCAGCACAAGAAAAGCAGTGGAAATAGGAATTAGTATGCATTTATTTAATTAGTTAGGTGCTTCCCTACCACCCCACCTACCTCAGGATTTTCCCAGGTCAAAGGTACATTAGATTTATTGAACCAATTAAACCACATTAGCCTAATGAATCTTCTTGACCTCTGACTGTTGGGCCCTCCTCCATCTGAGGAACACAGAGGTGCAATGAACATATTTCCCACAGGCCATCATAGGATTTTTAGCACTTCTCTCTTTTGTGTTACCAGAAATATTGACTTGCTACTTTCTGACGTCTGTGTGGACAGGCACATGACACATTCAGTTCTTCTTTTCAACATGCAGATCAACTCACCACTGAAACTTTACCTTGTAAAGAGGTACACAGAAGTAAATTAAAATAATCCTGTGTGCAACTTCCTACCACAGCTTTTTTCACTATGCTAGCTGCACTTTTTGCTTTGGAATCAAGCCATGTTAAGCTTATCTGAAATCATCCTGTACTTCATGGCTTCTTTTTGTGGCCCATGATGTAATTCCAGTTCTGGTGCTGGGTATCATTTTTTCCTTTTCTAAACTTTGTTGACCCAAGCCCAGCTAGGCTGCCTACCTGTGAAAATTTGTCCATCTGAACCTTCATCTCTCTGCTGCTATGAGAGCCTATTTTACATATCCTCTAGAAAGTGAGTTATTTTCTTTCCTCTGCCTCTGATAATTTTCCAGTTTCCACTGCAAGCCTCCAGACATCTGGAACAAAAGACCAGATCCCTCTGCTTTGGGAACTCTGCTTTGAACAGACAGCTATTCAGATGTCATGACTAAGAACCATGCTTGATCTAAGAGGAATACACCCAGCTTTGTCACCTGTTGTAAGATCTCATAATCATTTATTACTTAACAGCACCTTTTTTTTTGCACAGTAACAAATCACACATGAATATTAATTATTTGCAGAAAAAAAACCAGCATCTTTGCAGGAACAAAGGACTTGAGAATCTTTGAAATCAATGGCTTGCTACCAGGACTACCCATATCAGATACTGCCTGGCATTATTTTTCTGCCTTAAGTCCTCATGCATGCTCTGGCTTCACAGCACTTCATTAACCTGCAAAATGCTGCTTCTGTGTGTACTTGAGGCCTACCACTATGGTGGATTTGATGTCTTCCTTGGCATTTTATGGTTGACAATGGATTCCCAGAGCTTCTACGCTCAAATGAGAAGTCAAAGAGCTTTCTGGTTTTAATGGACTATTTATTCAGAGTAGGTTTTGCAGAAAACATTCTGCATTTTCTTCATTGTTCTCTCCCTCAGACTGGAAGAAAAATAATCCTGATTGAAAATAATGTTTTCCTTTCTGCAGGTTGAACACTTACAAAGATTAATTAGTGACTATCAAAACAGGTGAACTAAAAGTATCAAAATGTGATAGCAGATAAAAGCATCTGCCAAGGAATTTATGACTCTTGATTTTGCTCAAAGTATTATTTACACAGAGCTGAAAGATAAAACAGCTCACTATAGAAAAACTGTCAAAACAGGCTCATATCAAAGACCATGACTTGGGAAATCAGGTTATTTCCTCTCCTACCCTGACACTGTCTGTGGGAGGTCTGTAAGAGTATGACATGATCCCAGCCTAGGTACAGATGACTAACAGCCCCAGCAAACACAGTACACAGAGGGGTGGAGTGGAAAAACATATTCCTGCTCCACTTCAGATATGTCAGTAGTAGGAGGTAGGTAGAGTTTATACTTCCCCAGGAAAATACCACCAAAGCAAGGATGGAAGTGTCTGCAGAGGGAAAGGCAACTGCCTATGTTGTTATTGTGTGTATATTGCAAAAAGTCCAAAGAGGCAATTATTGGGATGTACCCAGAGAAACAATGGGGTTGATTCACCCTTGTATCCTTCCAGTTTTGCATCACACAAGTCCTACTGAGGTCAGTGGTGTCAGAAATAAATTTGCTTACAGTCACTGTAATGTTTTTTGACTGCTTCCTAAGTTCCCCCCAAACAAAACCTTTCTCAAAAGACAGGCTTGCCATGCTCAGCAGTTCTAGCTTATGAGAAATGCATTCATGGTTTCATTATTATTCCAGATTTAAGGAACATGCTCTACAGGGAAATATTCCATGGGAAGTCTCACCACACATAACCCTGTCAAAAAGGATTAAGTTCCTTTATTAAGGAGTTGCTCACTTCAGTACACCATGCAAGGCAAACACTTGCACAAACCTGAAGCCAAGGCCACCCATTAGCTGGTTAGCTCACCCTGAAACTCTTGTCAATCATAAACATCCAGAGGATAAAAAGATTCTCTTGCACAAGTATCAAGAAAAAGGAAATAAAATTCTAGACAATAAGAGAGAAGGTGAGGAGGGCAGCAAAAGTGAAAAGGAGAAAGGTAAAGTGAATAGAAAGAAAGAAAGAAAGAAAGAAAGAAAGAAAGAAAGAAAGAAAGAAAGAAAGAAAGAAAGAAAGAAGAGAGAGTCATATTGCTGGCAATTTCCTGCATCTTTGAATTCTAGTGGTCACCTTATCTTCATCCAAAAACTCAGAGAATTGACATCAGTTTTGAAAAATTACAAAGAAATATTTAACATCTGCCAGAGATAAATGCCCAGAAGAAGAAAACAGGCCATTTAAGCTGTCCAAATGAATAGGAGTAACAACATATTTGTAATAAAAGTTCAACAACAGCAAAGACAAAAAAAAAGAAAAGAGGAAAAAAAGAGAAATACATAAAAGTCTCTTAACTTAGGACCATTTATGCAAGACTGAATAAACATAAATCAGTCCTTACAATGCAAATATTGAAGCACATGCATTTTTCATAACAAACTCAAAAGTTTAAAACACAAAAATTTACTTACACAGGTAGACAATCCCTTTGAACTCTTGGACTATATCAACTGATATCAATAAACATCAGCAGCTTTATATATCTCACTTCTGCCTGTCAGTCTGGCAGCTAATTTGCACACAGTGGAAACTCCTATCCTAGGTAAGGTTGGAGGGGGAACCCGTATTTCTTCTTTAGGATGAGACCCTGATTTGCTGCTGTCATTATAAAGGAAATAACAAACTGTACTGAAAGGCACCAACATGATTAAGTGCCTGTGAAGCCTCAGACCCGGAAGCAGCATTAACCCTGCCACAGAACTCCACTGAGATAGTACATTCTAATGCATCAGCCAGGCACAATCTACAACAGGTTCAGGAATGGACAGCACAGCAAAACAGAACAAGAACACAGAGAGCTTGAAGGAAAACTTGTGCAGATTGAAAGTGTTTCCTTTTCTGAGCTGTAACTGCGTGTTCCAGTGCAGAATTTGGCAGACAGTCAAGAATAAGAATATTCAGAAGGATCCAGATAAAGAGGATATGAGAGGTCAATCTTCAGAGCTACAGGTCTGAAATTAGGATGTTGGTTTCTCCTCAGAGCAGTCAGAAATTTCACAGATGTTTGTAAAAAAGTCTAAATGTTTTGACAGGACAACAAAAAGGTCAAAAGCTAAGTGGGGCGATGAAGGATTTAGATCAGGCTTTGTCCAAGAATCATATAATAAATACATTTTCTCTACTGTGCCAAAACCAGTCATATCAACTGAATGCCAAAAATAAAAAAATAAAATAATACTTTTTTATGAACAGAGGAATTAAAATCAGATTTCCTGTGATTTGTTGTCCAGTGCTCCCTGTCCTTCCCTGCCCTTCAGCTCCAGTAAATCTACATTTCTTCCAGGTCCAGACCACACCTTGGGAGTCCCCCACCATTTCCCCTCCTGCTTTTCCTTCCAGCATTATGCTGGGCAGATGTTGAAGGGTAAATCCTTCTGGCTGTCCTTCCAAAAGGGGATTGATGCAGGTATCTTTTTCTTCTACACCCAGACACCAATTTTCATGACATTTACAGAAATCAGTTACCTCTGAGGCTCTACATCCCAATGTCAGATGTGTCTGAAAGAGGTCATTAAAAATTAACAGCTGGACTTGATGGAGAGAGACCAATGTAAGTTTTCCTTCCTTCAACCAGACTATGGAAGAAAAATATTTGGCTTGGTTTTGGTGCAGGATGCTGAAAAGGGATAAATAAAGGGTCAGAAAATATCCAGGGTACAAAACAATATTTTAAAGCAATAAATTGATATGATGTCCCTGGCTATTATATTCAACTTAGGACTTTTCAAAACAAGGGATAAATGTATGAAGATATAAGCAATAAAAAATGTTAAAAATGTGGGAATTAGGGTTAAAATGCCTTAACCTGGAGTTCAGAGGATTAAGTGTGGGCATAAACCACGTCTGTATGTCCAGAACAGGGCTCACTGTCCAGCACTTCCAGGGCCACGTTTCTTCTTCCTCACAACCCAGCAGTGCTCAGCAAAACTTGCTTTTTCAGCAGCACTTCTCGACTACTAACGAATTATGAGGGAAAAGGCAGTTGAATACCACGAATTAGGCAACTACGGGAACTAAGAAGTGGAGCAGAGCAGAGCAAAAGTGCCACAGGCACAGGGCAAGCTGGGCCGCGCCACCGCTACGAACCCCACCGCGCAGCACCCACCACCCCATTCTGTCAGGATCAGTTGTTTCCTCCGTGTCCTGACGGGGACATTCCCATCCCCGTGTCTCGCCCCTCTCCCGTCCTCTGTGCCCCGCTAACGACCACACTCCCCCGCATTCCCCCTCACTCCGCCTCCGCCGCTCGCTGAGGTTTGCCTCCCTAATCCCCGCCCGCCTCAGACGCTCCTCGACCGCGGGCGGGAAGAGGCGGAGGCGGGGGCGGAGCGGCTGGTGGATCCCCCCCGCCTCACGCTGAGGGGTGTGAGGCGAGCAGAGGTGGTGGTTGGTGCAGTTCGGCTCCCTGCCCCAGCGGGGAGAGCAGGTGGACTCGTTGTGTCCGTGCTCCCAGCCCGGCTCGGCTCGGCTTGGCTCGCAGTTTAGTCGGTGCCTTCGTAGCGTTGGGGATCCGCAGGTGTCTCCTTGGTGCCGGGGGAGTGGAGTGTTTGAGCGGGGAGAAGGGAGCCAGAACAACCCTCACAAGAGCCCTCAGTGGAGAATCATAGAATGATTTGGCTGGAAAAGACCTTCAAGATCATCAAGTCCAGCCATTAACCCTACACTGCCAGGGTCCCTAAATCATGTCCCCCAGCACCACATCTGCGTGATTCTTAAACACCTCCAGGGATGGGGACTCCAGCACCTCCCTGGGCAGCCCATTCCAATGCCTCACCACCCTCTCTGGAAAGAACAACATTTCCTCCTCAGGACTCTCAATCTGGCACAGCTCGTGGGCCATCCAAGTGCTGTTTAGTATCTTGAGCCTGAGGATGCACTTGGGCCACTCACTGTGTTTTCTTGAGAATTTAGTGTCACTTTGTATAACAACAAGGAATTATTTTCCTATTTTCTCAATTATTCTATCCAAAGCAATATTTGAGTAGTACTAAATATTTTCTAATCACTGGAGGGGTGGCAGGATTCACAGATTCACAGATATTAAGGGTGGAAGGGACCTAGATCATCTAGTCCAACCCCCCTGCCAGAGCAGGGTCACCTAGACCAAGATGTCTTTACAGCAATACTAGTTTGTGGCTTTCAACGTGACAACTTTCTCAACCATGTTTATCTTGCATTAAGGGTAATTTAATAGTTAACACAGCAGGAAGTTGAAGTGTGGAAACTGCAATAAATTATTCAGGCTAAATATGAGTGCATGCTGCCATGCATGTAAGATGCTCTTAAGATGCTTTTAAGGGCTATGACTATATTCACAAAGTGAGGATCTGACTTGTGGAATGGCCAGAAGAGTATTGTAATACTTTAGTTTATAAAGCTCACTATGAAAGGGTTCTAATTCTTAATCATTTGCTTTGAGCACATCCACCCATCATTAACCTGCTGTTGTTAATAAAAAATTAACCACATGACACAATGTGTTGATCTGGGATCCCATAGCAAAGGCCTAATATTGCTCTCTTTCATTAACAGGAATTAAACAGAATGGTGACAAAACAATTCACTTCATTTTTATGTCCTTACAGTTCTGCACTTCCGCCTAAAATGGCCAAGCAAAATTCTCCATCACTAATTGAAGTTGTAAAACAAGTTACAGAGCAGCAGCATTCACAAGTATCAGAGCTAGAAAAAAGCAAAACAGTTTTTTTACAAATGCGGGTAATAAACCTTCTTTGCAGTTGTTTAATAAATGTATTTTTTTCATATCTCGAGAAAGTATTTGTATGAGCAAGAGAAGTTGCTGATTATTTTTTTTTTAACTTGATGTTTGCATTGAAGTGTAAAGCAGCTCTTCTGTTCCTGCATGTGGCTGTTAGGCTTAGCCAAAACTATATTTGTGCATAGTTATTTGTAAGGCTGCATCATAAACTAAGACTTCACTACTGCAGGTTACAGCAGAAGTACCCCCCAAAACAGTGAGACAGCAAACCCACAAAAACTCACTTCAAAATTAGCTCTTTGAATTTTTCATAATTATTTCCTGTTAAAACAGTGCAAATAAAAAGGATTTTAAAACATCCTTTTTGGCAGGTATTCACCAGACAATTGTTTTTCTTAGCATCTTTTTCCTACAAAATACTTTCTTTTTTTTTTTTTTTTTAATTGGGAATGTCCTAAATAGTCATTAAATACTGGTTCTATTTAGTAATGTGTAGAACACTTGATATATGCAGTGTATTTAGAGTCTTAAATAGCTATGTTAGCCCATTTATTTACTTCCTTTTCAGTCAATAAAAGCCCAAACCCTTGCAAATTCCATATGGACATTAATGCTAGCAGATAAGCAAAGTTCAATAATTAGGAACTTAAAGTCAGAATTCAGAAATTCCCTTTGATGTTTAGTTCTAGTCCCATACGTTCATGCCACAGAAGACACGTGAAACAGTAATTTCCTTTCTAAAATTGAAGATATTTGCCATTAAGATCTGCTTTCCTCAGTAAATGTTGGCTGGCAGTGATACAAATCCTGCTAAAACTGTAGCCCAAGATTTCCAACTTAAAAGTTACACAGGAATTTTTTGTTCTTAACAGTGAATAATGTCTTCATCTGTTCGAGACACTGAGTAAGAGATTTCATAGCACTCTTAATGCTCCCATTAAGGAAAAGATAATAGGTGTCATAAATCACGATGCTAATTCTCTCACTTAATGCCCTCCTGCTGGCTGTTACTTTAGGTGGGATTCATCACAGCTCCCTCCCATCATCTCTGAGTCAGATGTTGAGCCTGCAGTAGTTCTCTAGACTCCCCCAGTAGCTCTCAAAGACAGATCAACATTTCTGAGGAAGCCATTCAGAACCTCCTGTCATAGATTTCTGTGTAGATGTGACACTTAGGGACTTGGTTTAGTGATGGAAGTTGCAGTCTTTTTAGGACTGGATGCATATTTTTTAGGGTGATAAAAAATAGTTGGGATTATTTAGGCTGATAAAAAATAGTTGGGATTAATCCTACTCTCAAATACTACCATGATGAAGGTGGGATTAAAAACTTCAATAGAATTTCCAATTAAGCTCCCATCACTCCAGACACCCATCTGTGTGGGTTTGTGATTTTTTTGCATCATTAATTATTTTTAGTCTGATTAGGACTTAATTATCCAGATTTATCCCTAAACAAACATTAGGATTGGGTTTGATCTGTTGTGTTTTACAGATCTTACAAAAAATAAGGAAATTTAAGTAGTTTCAAGGATACTTTATTTCATATTTTAGACTCATTCTAAGGGGAGAAGTCTAAGAGTATCTTGCATTGTGCCTCTAAGGTAATGGTTTTAGAAAGTGGAACTCCATCTTCCAGTCAAACCACATTAAACAAGTGAAAGACTGATGACTAAATGTAAATTACAGTGTTTACCTAGATACTTAGTATCCTCTCTCTCAAAAACAAATAATTAATGAGCATTGAAATATTTTACAGGCAAAGTTTCAGGATCTAGAAAAAGAAATTAATTCTGTTCTGTTGGAAACTAAGTTGATAGAAAAAGAAATATATCTGCTGGATGATGCCACAGAAGTGACAAGACACCACTGTGAAAGTCTGGAGGCCGAAGTCAGAGCCCTATATTCTGAGAATTTAAAGCTGAGGTGTGATGCAGAAACAATACAAGAAGAATTTGAGATTATATTTGCAAGAAATAATCAGTACAGGGAAAAAATAAAGGCTCATAAACATATTGTTTGGGAGATGGAAAGTAAAATGCCAGTTATGGTTGAGCTTGCAAAAAAGAAAGCTGTTGTTAAAGAATTAAACACAAAGAAAGAGGAGTTAATGAGTAATCTCCAGAATCCAGAAGGATCTGTTTTAAAACAAGCACAGGTATTATATTTCCTCTCTGATTTTTTTTTCTTATGTGTGAAATAATTTTGTCATGCTTAAGCTAAGAAGATTATTTTGTCTAATATGTTTCTGGTTTGTGAGGGATTGACTGCAGGGATATAGATAATTATAGATCATTTCTATTGCTACATTAATTGAAGAAATTTAGACTTTAGTATGCTGCAAAAAGAACCATCAGCCATTGTTATCTGTATGTTATTGTAGAAGTCATGTTCTCTGTATGTAATCAAATGAAATAATATTCTCTAATAATTACTCTATTAGTGTAAATTGATGAGAATTTGGTTATACAATAGAATATTTATTAGTAAATACTGATAAAGACTTACTTTGTTTTTCCCTATAGGAAAGAAAAACCTATCTCAAATATTACATTAAATATGTTTTTGATTTTGCAATAAATTATATTTTAAACAAAATTAGGACCACCAAAGTGTCCAAATTTTTGTATTGTTATAGCTGCCATATTTCAGATNTTTCCATATCTTGACTTACCTCTGCAGGAAGAAATTGCACATTTAAAAAGGGAAATCACAACATTGAAAGGATTCATAGATAAAAAAACAGATTTGCTGGAAGAAGAGAGAAAAATGCATGATAAGCTTAAAAAAGAAATTGAGGTGAGTAATTTGAATAAATACAATTACAATACTGACAGAATGTATATGGCAGAAATTAATTTTGAGGTACTTTATATTCCATTTCTGGCTGAACATTATTAAATTACATGCAGCATGCATGCTATCTTAAATTCTTGATACTGATAGTATTTCTAAAATTCAAACCTTAGTTGCTATCATGAGAAAAATTGAAGTTAACATGATTTTTTCTTAGGTTTTTTAAGAAAGAGTTAAGCTGTGGACTTTTGGGATGATTTCCTGAAAGAAAGAGGTCAAATAATGGTATTAAAGCAAAATGCACAGGTTTTTTGTTGGGGTTTGTTTGCTTGGTTTGGTTTTTCTCTATTACTTCTGACATTTTATACTTAACTGCTGAATTAATTTACTTCATGGTTCCTGATAACTCATCAATGGGATAATAGTGCCAAGAAAATGGTCTTCCTATCAATCTCCCTAATTTGAACTGACATTAAATTAGGGATGACACAGCAGCTCCTAATTAGCTGCCAAGATAAAATTATGATAAATAGTTCAAATCTTCTTTTTTTAAACAATTGAGCTATACTTTACATTTTGTTCCTTACTAAAATACTTTGTATTTCTAAATAGTTTTCAGTTTGGAAGTTTCACATCATTTATCTTATTAGTTCAAATAAATGCCACAAAATAATGAGCAAAGCTTGATAATATAAACTGATATAAAGTTAGCTCTATTGTAAAATGTAGGAAGAAAAAATCATAATTTTTCATGTGATAGGGAACAGCAGAGAATTTTTACACCAAAAAGCAAAACACAGTCACTTT
>VYZU01000129.1:88538-114709 GCA_013401355.1 Ceyx cyanopectus | reverse complement strand
GAATATTAGCCAGCTTGCTTGGCTAATAAATAATAGTTGTAGTGGCTATGAAATCCCCTCCAAACTCCCACTGCACTGGCATATGGTTGTTTTGCCATGCTTATTTTCTGATTTTGATATGTGAAAAGAACACAAAATTGTTTTTTTCTATGTGTCTAATCCTCTCTGTGGAGCTGATTATGTCATTTAGGCTGATTACGTGCACACTGCTGATTCAAGACTAGTTTGTGCCTTTTTTTGTTTTTGTTTTTGTTTTTGTTTTTGTTTTTGTTTTTGTTTTTGTTTTGTTTGTTTGTTTGTTTGCTTGTTTTATCCTTGTGTTGAAGAGGAAGCTGTAGAGAAACATGAGGATTACTTCCTTTGTTCTACAACAGGTGAAAAAAGTCATTCTTATTTCAAGGAGAGATATTATAACTCCTTGAAGAAAGGCCGACATACTATATTCCATTGCAGAATAGTGATAAAATTGAGCACAGAACATTAATTCTTTAGTGATTATTGATTTATTATTTATTGATTAATTTCAATATCAGAAGCAACTTTTACTGTCCCATCACACCATGAAGTTACAGTTTGCTTTTTGTTTTGGGGCACCTAAGCTATAGCAACCTACCTTTCACCTCCTACTGAAGCCAGCAGGAAGCAATCATGCTTAGTGATTTTCATTTAAATCCCTAATCAAGTAACTAAGGCCCCAGGTTTCAAATTTGTTTTCCAGAAACAAGGTGTCTTAATTAGATACATATTAGATACATTTAGATACCTACATTCTTATCTGGGAGCTCGGAGTCAAAACTTTCCAACCGATCAGTTTATTTACCTCTGTAGCCTTAAGATTACATATCATACCACAGACTTTACTCTTCTGCTTAAGAATGTGTACTTTAGGGCTGCATAAGTGTTTCAGCTTGGATTGGTTGAGTGGCTGAAATGAATCTGTGGATCTTTGTCTGCTAACCTGCTTTGGTTCACATGGCAGAACAGAGCTAGAGACTGCTAACAGGGTTTGTCTTGGAAGACACCAAGCCAGAAGACAAACTCTAAGGGACTGACTAATGCTTTCCATCTGCTATTGGACATTCAGATCGTGGGACCACACTTGAGGTACATTTTTAGTGTAATACACATACCAATTTGTATAAACAATTGAATGCTCTTGAATTAACAGGGTTAAAAATCTACTTTGGCAGCAGCTTACTGAACTTAATTGTTTCTGAAGCAAGAACGATGAGTTGGACTGTTTCTAGAAGTGGATGCCAAAGATTTTTTTTTCTTTTTTTTTGCAATAGACCAGCACTGCCCAACTGGCAGCATCAGGACAGCTTTGTCTGGCCCATTGCCTTTGTGCCTGAGGAGCAGGTGGCTCCATGGGCCATGCATGGTAACCCTGCCCCACTGCCATGCCACCCTGTAGGACAGCCAGGGCACCATGTGACTCATGTACTGGCCAAAGCAGGGCTGTCCCCAGCTTGGAAAGTGTCCTCTTCAGTTGCTNAAATAAATAATGTAGATAAACACAAGGTGATGACTCTTCTTGCATGGTCGTAGATGATAGCTACTGAATGGGAGACTATGGAATCTTACACCAGCATCAATGTCTATTGCTGTTGTACATCATGCCTCTGAGTTAAGTATTCCTATGATAAAAGGTTACCATAAGTTGTTTTTCTGTATGTAATAGTTAATATATCAAAAAAAATCCATACTGTCATTACAGTTGGTTTTTGAAGTCATGTTTATGGAAAGTGAGCAATGAAGTGTAAGCTAGTTGGAAGCAGTTAAAAATAGAAGGATGGTAAAGTGCTTTGTTTTCTCTGAAGTGTCAGTTGTATCCTTTGCAAATACAGATGTTCTCTGTTTTACGTGCTGCTCTGCTCCTGTAGTGCTACCAAGTCCTTCAAATAAGCTGCTGAAGAAGAAAGCTGTAACAAGCACTGCCTGGTTTGTACCAAATGACTGTGTTATTCAGATGCTGCTGCTCCTGGAGTGCTGCAGAGGAACAACAGATGGGCTGTGCACGGCCTGTCCTGTCTAGGGTGGGAATTGCTCCCCCCACTGATGCCAGGCTCAGCCTTGGATAAGTTGCTGCCTTGCTGAGTCCTACAGAATCACACAGGTTTAGAAACAGGTGCTGGTTGTACTTCGGGGCCATGGTTAACAAAAGCATGCTTGCTCTCTGTCTGTTACATCTGATGACAAAAATTGTTCCAGGTTTCTCTAACCACCTGGCTAGCAAGTCTAATTTAAAGGAAAGGTAAACTGTGTGGCTCTCTGCAAAGAGGTGTTTTCCAATCCAGAATGTAGTTTCTTGATTTAAATAAATTCTTAAGAATGCTGTTTCTTTGCCTTTATAATATCTAAACCAGCTTTCAGGTGAATAGCCATTCTGCATGATCTATAACATATGTGAAAATATCGTTTAATTAAGAAGGAGATAATGTTTTTATCTGTATGTTAAGGTATCTTTTGAATTTTATGAGGTTTTTTTCACTTCAAGATATGTGCAATNCTACTCAAGCTGCCAAACCTTCATTGTAGGTACAATGATACACAATACTTGCAGATGATTTCTAGATGACATAAGGATGATGTAGATAAATAATATAAATTATTAAATAATAATAATAATAAATAAATANAGCAATGAAGTGTAAGCTAGTTGGAAGCAGTTAAAAATAGAAGGATGGTAAAGTGCTTTGTTTTCTCTGAAGTGTCAGTTGTATCCTTTGCAAATACAGATGTTCTCTGTTTTACGTGCTGCTCTGCTCCTGTAGTGCTACCAAGTCCTTCAAATAAGCTGCTGAAGAAGAAAGCTGTAACAAGCACTGCCTGGTTTGTACCAAATGACTGTGTTATTCAGATGCTGCTGCTCCTGGAGTGCTGCAGAGGAACAACAGATGGGCTGTGCACGGCCTGTCCTGTCTAGGGTGGGAATTGCTCCCCCCACTGATGCCAGGCTCAGCCTTGGATAAGTTGCTGCCTTGCTGAGTCCTACAGAATCACACAGGTTTAGAAACAGGTGCTGGTTGTACTTCGGGGCCATGGTTAACAAAAGCATGCTTGCTCTCTGTCTGTTACATCTGATGACAAAAATTGTTCCAGGTTTCTCTAACCACCTGGCTAGCAAGTCTAATTTAAAGGAAAGGTAAACTGTGTGGCTCTCTGCAAAGAGGTGTTTTCCAATCCAGAATGTAGTTTCTTGATTTAAATAAATTCTTAAGAATGCTGTTTCTTTGCCTTTATAATATCTAAACCAGCTTTCAGGTGAATAGCCATTCTGCATGATCTATAACATATGTGAAAATATCGTTTAATTAAGAAGGAGATAATGTTTTTATCTGTATGTTAAGGTATCTTTTGAATTTTATGAGGTTTTTTTCACTTCAAGATATGTGCAATAAATGAAAAAAAAAATCAAAAAAAAAAATCCTAATTTAGAGCTAAGTCCTGAGAAGCACTAGAGGAGCTGGGTGGCTAAATTAAATAAATTGATAAATGATGCTAGAGATGAATCATGATGGTTCTACTACTAAAATAATTATGACATATTTCCAAAAAGGACACAATACATTTACTTAAAGATAGTACATGTATCCTTGTGTTATGTATACAAAAGATTTTCCACCCTTAAGCATCACTGCATATACAGGAAAGAGATACAGAATGATTCAAGTTTGAATCTATATAAATTGTGTTGTATTTTGTCTCCATGTGTTCTGCTCCATCTTTTGTGAGAAGATAAATTACCAATGGAACACTGGTGCAGAATGAAACTTCCTTGCTTGTCACTTTCTGCATGTTTGCCTTCTTCACATAAAAAACAAACCATCAAACAAACTTGAGATTGTCCTATGAAGGTCTGGCTGTGTTACACACTTTCCATGGGACAGGTGACTTGGTGGAAAAACAACATCAACACACAGAAAACTATGCAAAGGTTTTATCAATTCTTGTTTGTCCTTCACTCCTGCACTTGTATATATACTACTACTGGGCTGTGTTTTCAGAGAAATATTAATCTCATACTACACTTTTCAGTAACTGTAAATTCACTGGTGTCAAAGGCTCGTGACTTGGCACTGAGGTGTAGGAGCTGATGAGATAGCACAAAATTCATTCAGTCAGGAAGGGAATGAATTGTGCAAGGGCTTGCCTAGCAAAGCAGCTGAAGGCAATGCAGCATGCTGATTTTCAAAGCAATGGTATAATACAGTTTTGACATCCTGATTATTCTATATCTGAACAATAAGACATCATACAGGCTACTTTATACCTGTCTTGCCAAAGGAGCTAAGTGGTGCTTTACCTTGCCTGAATATGGAAGCAGTAGAAACTGTCTTTTGAGGAAGCACCACAGGAGAGAGAACGGCTGAGTGGAGGGCATCAGTTGTGGAAACACTCCCTGGAGTTTGATGGCAGGAGATGTTCTATTCCTATGACTGCAGTGCTGAACCCTGTATATGGAGATCCACAGTGAAATTTTTAACTAGCTGGCCACAGTACCAGAGCTCTTGAAAATAGTATACTGAGTTCTACAACATCAGTTAAAATTACTAACCCAGATAGATCAGAGCAACTTATTCTCATGACTGATGCGAAGCCTGTTGTGGGTGCTCATAACTTACTTGCTATGGACTCCAGAAAATAGTCTTTGGAGAAAGGATTTCTAAATGCTTCAGCTGAAGAAACAGCAGCAGGCAGCATGTTATAATCAGCTGTTATTCATATCCAGAGGAAGTCAGACTCCAGAGCTTGTGGATGTTTTAACAGCTCTGCTGCATCATGAGAGTCACAGGTGATCACTCACATGGAACTGAAGGCTAATACAATGCTTTGTTTATGAAGTAAACATTTAATTTGCCTCACCATACCTCCACCCGAATTACTAATGACTTGCTGTGGAGTGTTGTTTAAAGCAGATTGCAGTGTTAATTATGGTAATAAAGCCAAACAGGCCAGATCCAGGAGGACCTGCAGAGAAGATACTGGAGCATGCTTAGCTCTCAGAAGTGCTGAGGTTACTGCTCAAACCTTGGCTGGTTGAGGACATTTTGCAAGAACCGGTTCCCTACCCCCCAAACCTGCATTTCTCCAAGGTCCACATCCTGTATTGCTGCCTCTGCAGAGCCTGTAGCTGCAGAGGTACCTGTGCAGCAGCTTCCCTGTGCAGGAGCTGGCTGCTCCAGGCTTTACCAGGCCAACCTGTCTATAGGCTTTGATTACTCTCTTTAGGTTTCTGCAGTGCCTCTTTGACAAGGACTGAAGTAAAAGCAGAACAAGGTAGCAAATACGTCACCATCTGCTGTTCTCTGAGATTTTGAGGTGCAGTGGCTGCAGGTGATCCTGAGGTTGCTAAGCCACTCACTCCACCTTGTCCAGCTGATTTATCTACACTGAGCCAACAATTTACCTGCTGAAAGCATAACACAGGTTCTCCAAGACCCCCTGAAGCTACATGGAGTGTCAGAAGACTAGGGGAAAACTTAAGAAGCTGCAGCTCTTTCCACAAGCTGGAGATGAATTTTCCTTTTCTGCTAACTGCATAAGAAAGCAGCCACCTGATTCAGCTTTCACAGTAATATTCTAATCTGCTACAGACATATTGTTTACTGAAACGAAAACTGAATATAGCCCACAATTGAGGTTACCAAATACACTTATGTAAAGCCTTTCAGAGCAACAGCACATCAGCTGGTAGGGGCTGCTGCTAGAAACTAAGGTTTCTTTGTTTCTTAGCAGCAGATGATTTCCTCTCTTAGGGCAATTATGTAGCCTAATTGCCTGTAATAATCATCCCTGCTAGAAATGTGCTAATGCCAGCCCTTCTTTTTCCAGAGAGTGTCTTCTTACCACTTTTCTGCTTACAAGTTGTAGAGATGGGCTCCATATATTTAGTAAATACAGGTACTGTTGAAGAATGTAGGATTTTATTATCCAAAACCTTTCATTGGTGCTGTTATTGGTGCCTAAGATGTTAATAAAAAAAAAAACAACAACAAAAAAACCCAGAAAAAAAGAAAATATTATTTCTGAAATGATTCCTAAAACATTAATTAATCTTTCACTTACTTGAAGCTGTCTGGTGTGTATTTTGATTTTTTTAGAAGTTCTTCGCATTTATTCTTTTAAAGTTATTATAGGTTAGATGTGCCAATGCTGGATTGCTGGAATGCACTGCAACAATTTTTAAAAGTAAACTGCAAAAATCACAACAACAACAAAAATGTTATACAGTATCCTGCATATTGGATTAGGTACATGGATTAGATAATATTACACATCTTTGTCATGACTGAATTTTGTGGTTTCGTTTAGATGTTTCCAGTGTTTTCTTTCTAGCAGATAATATTGTAGCAATACACAATAATACAATAAGTTTTATAGCATTCACAAATGTGAATAGTGAGCAATGTAGCTTGATTTTTGGACAAAGTTTAGCAAAATACTTAATAACTTTTCAGGTTCAGAACAAAGGGTCATCTAGCCTAATAGTCTTTTCTATCAGTAACCAAGAGCAGATGTCTAGAAGAGGGTACCAGAAAAAGGCAAGCACACAGGGATCCTTCCCCTATGTGATACTCCTATGAAACTTGCAGTCCTGGGACTCTCTGTTTCTAGAACTGTGGCACCAGTATATATTTTCAACATACTCAGAGGCTGAATTTTTAAAAGTCAGGTACTGGCAGTAGATACATGATAAGTGCACAGGGAGGTCAAAAGTATGTAGAAAAGGTCCTTGGTGATGGACCTTATCCCCAGAAAACAGAATAAGGGTTTCCAGAAGTTTAGAGGTGAAGTGTATGAAGATATCCCAGAAGGGAGTTCTTTGGCTGCAGTCTGCTTCCACAGACCCTCTCTTCATTAAGAAAGTAAGAGAAGCTATACATTCTGTTTGCTTTAAAAGGCAGAACTATCATTGCAAGGGTCCAGCTATCATTCCTAGGAGTATGCCTTTTCCATGAGGAGACTGCAAGACATCACTGTTAATTTTGTCTGGACAGAAGGCCTTTTATTTTGATTGTCATATTTTAGAACTTAGGGAGGGTTATACTACTTACTAAGGAAAAATAACTGCTCTTCAGAGACAGTGTAAGTGAAGTTCTAGAAGTGGGTCAGAAAGTAGTTTTCTCTGGTATTATTGAGCAGGGATGGCACACTCTGGAAAGCTGTATACCATGCCAGGATGGGTGTGTATATGTTCAAAGAAAAGGTATCAATTCCTTGTTTTTTGAAGAGAAAGAAGAGATGTTGGCTTTTGCGGTCTGGTTGCCAGTCCAGGTGCTTTCCAGTGTCATCTGATTTAATCATCTGGAGACTTGTTTTAACTTTCATGGATTGAAGAGCCCCAGGGACTCATGCTTTACACTACCTAAGAGTCAATTCATCAAGGTGGCCAACAAGGCTGGCTCTTGTCCAACTTAGTGAACTAGTTTAATATTGTATCCAGACAAACATTAGGACCTCTATTAGTAATAGGACAGAGGTCAGGGGAGATTTTAAACACAATGGCGGCAACTTATTTCCTGAATTCTGAACTGAATCTGTGGGCCTGAGCAAAGATGCAGGAAGCCAGCCATTGTCTGAAACCAAAATTAAAGGTTACTTGCAAAAAACTTCCATCTCTATTAGTTCCCAAGAAATGCTTTCATCTTTAGGAGTTTGACTAAGATAGTATTATATTATACATTACAGATATGGGTAAGTAAAAGCAGGGAGCTCTGGGCTCCCAAGCAGAAGCTCAGAAGTCCCAAGCAGAGGAATCTGATAAAATCATGACAAATAAAGCTGAGTAAACCCGAAGGGGATTTTCCTCCCATTGAAATAATAAAAGAGGCAAGGTTATTTTGGGCCCTATCACTTTACATGTACATGAACGCTAGATTAGTCATTGCTATGTGGCTTGAAGAGAGATGTGCATGAAACTGCACAAGAGTTAACTCTAAGTTGACTCTTCCTGTGAGAAGCAATTTTTTGTTGTTTCAAATTCTTCTGAAAAAAAATAAACATTTCCAGGGAGATGTAACTGTGCTTGACTGTTATTTTTCAGGCATATGCAGAACAAGTCTGGACATTAAAAAGACTGACTTTTGCATCTCTCTGAGAGAAGCAGAAAATCCAGCATGGATTAGAAGAACCTCCCTCTATGGACAGTGTATCAGCATATGGTGCTGCTCATTACCAGGAACGTGCAACGACACTGGAGCAATACTAAATTTTGCAGGAACTGAAGGAATTATGGGGTTCCTGTTTATGGATGTATTTATATAGCAGGATAGTTAGAAAGTGAAAACTCAGAAAGAGCAGCCACCGAAAGCAGTTTTGCAAATTGCCACCCTAACATAAATCACAGAGAGTATGCTTCTTTGGAAAAAAGAACAATGGTGTCCTTAACTTTAATACTGTAAACATTTTTCCAAACTACCAGGTGGCATCTCTGTCCATTTCACTAGAATGAGATGAAGTTAAATTTGGCATCTTGGGAGTGTCTCCCCAGGGAGGTTGCATGTATGCTTTGAAGTCCTGCAACTTATCCTGTCCTTGACTTTACCTGGTGTTTGCATGATAATGAAAACTGAGTAAGTAACCATGCTAGTGCAGTTGATGTTCCTGAAGGATGTGATACACCTGGTTCCTATGCTTAGCTTGATACCCTTGTGCAAGGTGTGGGCATGGTATAGCCAAGATATGTTCCTGTTATTGGGTAGGATAAAATATCTCACAATGTATTACCTTATGGTTTAGTACCTTTAGCTTTGCTTTGCTTCTACTCCTCTTGGAAACTGTTTCTGTGCTTGCCTGTGCTACATACTTTTAATTACAGACAACACCTTGGTCTTAATGTTGAAATACTACATTCCCTTATGGAAGCATTGTGTGCAGATTGCTTAAAATAACAGCAGAACAAGAAAACCCACCTTCATTGGTACCTGCTGAATTTTCCATGCAATGTGTGAAAGTAGAAATAGGGAAGTGGGTTTCTGGTTCTACAGCTGGACCCACACACACTTTGTTGGACAAGGAATACCATTCTTCTCAGACATACAGTCTGCCCTTTCCACCCTAATGAGAATTGTACTGTGTGCTCTTACCGTTTTTCAAGCATGAAACAGGATGGCACCAATGCTGGGTACTCTGCATTCCTTCAGAGTTACCTCAGTTGCTGTCTGTCTCTCTCTCTCCTCAGCAAGGATGATTAGCCAACAAGTGTGTCTATCTTGTAAGCATGTGGGTTGTTGCTCCAACTATGCACACTCACCCACACACTCAGTCAGGCTGGCTGAAAAAGACAAAGGCATGTTTTGCTGGCATGGCAGTAATGCAGCCAAAATTAAAAATGAAACAGAGAAGAGGCATAAACCTGAAATGTAATGACTGTGCATGTAATTGCAGCTCAGTTTCCTTCAAGGAGCTTTCAGGATCTTTAATACACATGATGCCTGCAAAATAAAACAACTACCGAATTTGTGAAGCTATTTATCTATGAATTAAGGACTGTTTACTCTTCACAAAAGTCTCCTGCAGACTGCCCCGTGTGCCGCATGCAGTGCAAGGGCTGTGGGCCAAGGAGGAACGCAGGCTGCGATGAATGCCAAGGGCAACTGCAGGAGCCCAACAGCCAGGATGAGCCATTCGACTGTGAGGTGATGACCCTTTGTTTAGATCTCTTTAAACTGGGTCATGCTGGAAAGGCTTGCATAGTTGATTATTATTATTAGTCCCCTACCCAGAATCTGGCCACTGTGTTACTTATTAGCAGTGTACAGAGGGATATTTTACCCACAAAGAAAGGACTTTGTTCTCCAAAGGTTTTACAGGAGCTGGCAAGGGGGAAATGTTCTGTCAAGTCTTAGTAAAATTTAGATAACTTTAATTCCACCATTATGTTTTCCTAAGGATATTTTTGGCTTTGGTTATTTTGTTGTTTGGTTTGATTTATTTTTTTTCTATGTAAGACTGGATATGATATCTTTCTCTAGTGCCTTGGAGGAGAACTGTGGGAAACATTTGTATCTGGCTTGCTCAAAGAGTTCTGTGAAGACAGCTGCTTCATCCAGGTTGACTTTGGCTTTCTGAGCAGTTCTGACAAATTCCTGGGTCACCTATTCCTGGGTCACCACGACCTTTTCTGCAGAAGCAGAATTCTGTGGTCCAGAAACACTGGTCATATTCTCTCTAGACTAAGACGAAACCAAAGGCAAGCTGACCTTTCTAACAAAACAGGCTGTTTAGGAAGTAGATCTGGAGCTCATTGTAATTTTTTAATCTCTGGGTTTGAATCCTTGCATCAGATAAGATGGAGACAGCATTTCAGAGCAAAAGCATGCTTGTGGAGCTACCCTTCAGTTCTACACTCTATGAAAATGAATTAAAGCCTTTGCCTTAGAGTGTGGTGGGATTCAGTTATTTTAAGGATGGGCCTGATTTAATAGTTCATCTTAAGGAAGGAAAAATTAGGAAAACACGTCTTTGTGTTCTGTCTTTTGACATGTTGAGGTCCATGACTTCTTAAGCTTTTGTGGATAATTCAAAGTTAATTTTCTTTATGGGTTCACCTTAGAAAAAAGCCAAATTTAGATACAGAATGCCAGTCCCTAACATTGCAGACATACAGTATATATCTTATTATTTTAAAATTTCATTGCAAATTTAAATTGGAATCATAAGGACACAGGTAAAGAGAAACTAATTGCTAAAAATGAGAGATGATAAAACTAACTGTGTAATGCTGAAGGAAATCTGCCAACAGAAAATAATTTCTGGTCTTGGGGTGCTGTGCCTTGAAGAAAAGTAGACCAGTGAACAATTCATCCACATTTTACTAGGGAGAACTTTTAAAGGAAAAATTAAATTCTGTGTGTAGTGAAAAACCTCAGAGTATGAAGTCATCTTATTAAACTGATAACAGATATTTTCTCTGAATTGTTTACTAGTAAAAAATGCATAAATAATAATGCCACTAACAATGAAAGTGAAAAGCATTGTGAACTTAACAGAAATGGGTCTGAAAATGTTCACTTGGAAACCCCTACCATGTTTAGAAAAACACTCCATAAAGGTTTTTCTTTTTGTAAATGAGAAAAGTATCTTTATTATGCAGACATTTCCCTCTCATTTTCCTTAGAAGGAGGAGTTTCTCCACAGTTACTATGTATTGAAGCAACATACTGTCAAATTTTAGTGACTGGGACAGCTACTAGGTGAATAACAGATGCCTTCTGTCAACCTCTCTCTCTTCCCAAAGGCAAAGAGAAAGGGAATAAGGGAAAGGACTTATCCACTTGAAAAGAAAGTGAAAACAGTTTTAGTGAAAATAATGATAGTAAAACAGATTATATACAAATATATACAAAACCAGTATTGAATCCAAATCCTTCTGATGGCAATTACATGACTGTCACCACTGATGTTGATGAGCACCATAGAAGTCACAGACTGGACTCAGTGGCAGATGGAAATGAGATTCAGGAGCTGGATTCTGGAACTGAATTCAGGAGCACATGGATCAGGATCAAAGGCAGGACAGAGTCCTCCTCCTTGAATGTCAGCCTTTGGAGAAGATGCTTAACCCTTGTGATCCCTCAGCTTTATACTGAATATGACATGGGCTGAAATCCCTCACTGGTCATGAGGTGTGGCCTTTTACTCCCTGCACCCCCAGCATGGCACACAGGATCAAGCAGTGATCTTGGTCTGTACACTTATCCTTGGTAACAACCGTAAATATTGAGTGCTATCACTGCCAGAAACTGGTGCTGTCTGAATAAATATACCATGAACTTAAAGAAATGCAATTAGTTAGAAGAGACTGGGCTAAAAAATAAAATCACAGGTCAGAACAGAATTTATTCTGTTCTAACTTAAATGAGGACACATATGAAGCCAGCAGGTTAAGTGTAGCTGGTCTGATTTCCACCATCCAAAGATGTGTCAATTTGTCCCATTCCTGGGGACATCCTATGTGGGATGTTGGGATGAGAGCATCCTGAGTCTGAGGATGGACTGTTATGGAGTGGTCTTTACCTGGGAGGGCAGCACTGCTACTCAGGGTTCTCGCAGCAAGCTGGAGCTAATGGAAACCCCCTGATGGCAATAAACATAAAATCTGTCATTTAGGAACAAATAACCCCATGCAACAGTGTGAGCTGGGTACTGCTCAACCAAAGCAGCATCTGTGAAGAAAAGGCAGCTATGATCCTGGTGGCTGGCACATTGAGTGTGTCAGATACCAAATAAAATGCATGCTGGTCTGTATGGAAAAGTGTGGGGTTTTTTTTTCTCTCCTTAGCACTGGTGAGGCTGCAGCTGGAGTCCTGTGTCTGATGCATGATACTGATAACTTGGAGTGAGTCCAGACACTGAGAGGGCTGGAGCGCTTGATCTATTGCTGTCGTCAGCTCCCTAATGGGTGGTTGTAGTAAAGATGGGAGCCAAGCTCTGCTGGGCTTTGCACAGCAAGAAGATGAGAGGCAAACTGCTGCAAATTTCAGCAAGGGAAATCGGAACCAGACTTAAAGAAAACCATCTTTTCCCTGAGGGGGTCGAACCCTGGGGCAGGCTCGATGTCCCCATCCCTGGAGATCCTCAAAGCTTGACAGATAACGGTCCTGGTCTCATTTCGGAGTTAGTTAGCCCTGTTTTGAGCAGGAGGGTGGACTGGATGTTTTCCAGCCATCTTTTCCAACTTAAATTATCCTGTTATTCTTTCCTATTCTGTGGGTGCTCCCAGGCCATGTTTATTTCTGGGTCTTGATCTTCAAGGGAGACTAAGCTGCCTGTTCACGACAGAATGGACAGAGGAGGAAAGTGTTGTTAGGTCACATCCTGCTTTACCAACTTCCTGCAGATGCCGTGAGTTAGTTCAGCCTTTTGCACACTAGTTCCCAGCTGTCTAGTAAGGGCAGATTTAATGACAGAGAAACATGAATCAGCCATCAGTGTCCCTAGGTATGTTAAGAATAAATAGAAATAGCTGGCCAAGTATTCAAAAAATTATTTCTGCTGTGTCCTTGAGAAGGATACTTTTCTGGCATTCTCACCCACTGGGTGACTGGAGAGTTTCTGGTGAGGATCCTGCCTTGCCTGGTCTGCAGATGTTTGAAGAGCATTCCACCCTGCTTCTGCCTCCCACTGCAGCCAGTATGTGGGTCTGTGTGTGCAAAAGCGGTTAAAAGCCCTTTGTGAACTAGCATTCCCACCTGATTAAGGACATCTTGGCCTGACAAGTAACCCACATTCACTGGACACTGTTTTGGTTAGGTCTTTCTCCTCCCTGCCACACCATTTCCTCCTGATGCCTGCTCCTGCCAATGTTTGTACTGGCTCCAGGACCCGCTTTACCTGGCAGGGCACCCGCAATGCAGATACAGAGCTTTGGCAATGCCCTGATTCCACCTTGCTTTTTCTTTCTTCTCTTGCATAGTGTAGAAAGGCATGCCTTACTCCTAAATGCTTATAAATTTTCCTAGTTGTCAGAACCAGGAAGTGCAGTGATGTTCATGTTATATGCTGCAGGACAGTTGTTCCCAAGATGTTTTCAAAAAGCTGCTTTGTATATTGCCTTCTGTGGGAAAACTCATGTTGCCCTCTTGAACCATACTGGTCCATTACAGCAGTTTTTCCTTTAGCTCATTACAACACTAGACTAAATTGTACTATTATGCACTTGTTTATAGATAATGGGTGACAAATAAGCTCAGAGGATTCACTTTTTCATCAGCCAAACATACCCAACTGTGATAGAACTGGTCAAATCACCAAAAATGATTTGTAATTTTTTTTTTTGTGAATAATCTCACGGACATATTATTTGTCCATATGTATTTTGACATAGTTCACAAAAATATCTGTACTTCTCAAATGTCAGCCAGACAAATACCTGTCTTTGCAGTGCTTTCCCTGAGTCTGTGACTCCTTGGTCGGGTGCCATGTTATTTTCTATGGCTGTGTTCTTCATCTTTAAAAGTTAGAAGTCACATAATCATGCAACAAAGAGCTCCCGTGTGTTTCAGGCAAACACTCGCTATCATAAATAGTTGATGTAAATTATCTGTGAGCCAATGAAAGGTTAAAGCCTGGTCACATGAACCCTTTACCTAGTACTTCTGAATTACTAAAATGTTGCAAGAAGGTAAGTCCAATTCATGAACAAGGTAAACTGCTAGATTCACAATACACTTTACTGACAGCAAAATTCTATTTGTCCAGCTTGATTAAGAGTTTATTATCGGGTCTAACTAAACCACACAAAAATCATGGATTTAATTTTATTCCTCTGTGGCAGGTTATTGCATTTTTCTCATTTGTATTTCATGTCTATGGATTCGTCTTCTGTTGGGTTTATAGTAAGCTATAGGAGATCAGTTTATATCCTTGTATGATCCCTCACTCCCATATTTCCAAATATGCCCTCGACTCCTTATTATAGGAAAGTCTTTCAGGTTTACAGAGTAACCTGTCATGCTGGAAACTGCAGCTTTGATTTCCTATTCTCCAGCACTGTTTAGGGTGTTTTTTCTCTCCTTGTTTATAATCCTAAGAGCAGGAAAGGCACATAGAGAAGTATGACATGACAGTGTTTGCATGCTGGCAGGCACAGAAGAAAATCCCTGCTGGCAGGAGTGTTAGAAAACAGATTTCTTTACACTTCTGGCCTATGATCTCTGCACCCTGATGTGTATAGCTTGAGCCTGTACAGAAATAGGAGGAATATTGTAATGCTGCGGCTCTAAATCTTATATGAAAATAAAGGATTATATCTTAAAATTGAGATTTGCTCTATTCAGGTGGCCAGTAGAACACTATTTACAATTCGCATTCTGCTTAAACTCCTTAGAAAAAATTGTTCAATTATCATCAAAGTAGTGCACAGGCATAAATCTGATCTCTACAAGTTGTAAGCATGCAGAAGCAGAGAAGGATGTCTGGTGTAACTTGCTTAATTCCGAACAGGCTTTTCTGTCTTGCTGTTGTGTCAACCGTGACCCATCTTTGGGACAGAGGTGAAAAAGTGTGTGATGTAGAAAGCAATACTTCAGAGGAGTCTCTCTCTCTTTTTTCCTGCTTCCTGATGGGATTTTCTGGGGGACAAGTAAGAGCAAGTTTCCACATGCAGGCTGACTTCTCCCGTGTATGGGCTGCTGCTGGGGAATGCAGACCTGCTCCATTGCCCCAGGGAAGCTTCCCCAAAACCAATTCTGTCGAGGCTTTATGTCCAGCAGCAGCAGCAGCAGCAGCACAGGCTCTTGCACAGGCAGGCATCCACTGGTGACAGACACCGCACTGAGAGCAAAGCGGTTCATTTATTTTCAGCAATAGGTCTGGATCCAGGCAGTCACATGAACAGAAGATTGTGTCAACAAGATTTGCAATTATTTAGCTGACTGCCATCACCAAAGCTGAGCATAAATACATATTAGAGTAAAGCTGGGCTGGTAGCTTGGTTATTTTTTTCTGTTCCTTGGCCAGGGAGTTGGTGGCAGCTCTGTTTGGACCATGTGTCCTCAGCATTCCCACAATCAGTCATTGGACTGGCGTCTTGGAGCAAGTGGTAAACTGAAGCAAGATTTATGGAGAGCTGCCAGTTTCTCCTCCTTGTTGTTTCTATTTCAGCCCTGGCTGCCTTTCCTGAGGAACTTTCCCTTCAAATGGATGTCTGAGACAAGATGGCCAAGTGTCTCAACAGTAAAATGTATTTTATATACAGGTTCATGCTCATTGGTGTCTAGAGGGCATTTGAGACAAAGATGTGTAAATTGTGTAAAAAATATTTTCCAGTCATTTTCTGCTTGTATTAGAAGTGTCAGGACTTTCCTCCTTGCCTTGACAGATTTGTTTTCATTAAGATAAATATATAACCTATCTTGTTTTGTGATTTCCTTGGCCTTGGTTGTAAACAAAACATGTCACAGCTTGTACTTCAAAAGCATATATTTTTAAAAGCATCCACCAAAACCCAGAGTGTAACCTGGTATTTCCAGGAGAGACGCACTAGATTTCACGGAGATCATCTTACTTTGGAGTAAATTATTAAAAAAACTAAAAACAAAAAAACCCAAAAGTCCCAGTTTGTTTCCTCTCCTTTGTAATGTATTCAGGGGGATGTGTCACTCTGTGTACTCTGCAGCCAGACTTGTGGCTGTGAAACATTGCTCAATAGGACACTGGTGCAAACAGGTTTTGGACACAGTTTGCAGCAGCTGGCAGTGCTGGGGATGGGCTGGCCTGGGGACCCAGGTAGTCAGGGTTGCCCACTAGCCCAAAGGTAGTGGGTGGCATGGAGCTGAGCTGGGGTCAGCCACATGGAGCCAGTGTCAGCCCTACTGAGAGGGCTGGGTGCCCCACACAATCAGCCCTCACACCGAGTCAGGGGTCCTGGAGTCCAGTTGGCACCAGCTGCCACAGGACGTCCAGACTTGACCAACCTGGCATTGCACATCCCTTAAAGAGCGCCAGTTCAACTTGATTCTAATAATGTCATTGCAGCAAATTTTGGAAATTGTCTGGATAGGGTTTTGTCAAGTGAGGACATAAAACAAGGCAATCAAGGTCCCAACACAACAGCAGTATAGCCCTCTTTGCAGAAGGTCCCAGGTTCCCAACACAACAGCAGTAGAGCCCTCTTTGCAGAAGGTCCCAGGTTCCTGTGCAGCAGCTGGGATTGGGGCAGCCTCCATGTGTCCCATGCTCCATCTCTAAGCCACTGCTTGGCTATTCTGAGGCTGTTGGGACACATTTACCTTTTCCTTCTTCAGCTCCTCATGCTGCTTCAGTTGTAGTTTGGAAAGCCACTCAACATCCCTCAGGAATGCTCTGCAGTGCCCCTTCAGCTCATGCAAGGGCAAGGCTTTTTGCTTTGTGCAAGGAATGGCATGGTGCTACAAGGGTAGCTTGAAGAAGAGGCCAGAGAGATATCCACCAAGGACTTCAATAGGAGGCAGCCTGTTTCTTAGAGTCTGTTTGCAGTGGAAGTAGTGCTATTCTAAGTGTGCCTTCTGCTGAATTCAAGATCTTACACATATCCTAAGCATTAATTAGTAACCCACAGAGTGTGATGCATCTGACCTCTTTACAGATCTTTATAATTCCAGTGGAGGTGTTGAAGGACACTGCAGGACCATGGGGTGAAGATTGGTTTTTCTACCCTCCAGCCTGTCTGTGGCACTCTCATGTAAGGGGCAGCAAAGACACTGCTTGCCTGGCTGCCTGCCTGAAGGATGAAGCCCTGTTGTCCCTGTGCTGCTGGCACAGCAGTGGTTGCAGGTGACATAAATGAAAGCCCATAGGAAGACCCTTACCTCAAGGCCATCCAGCATGGTGCTGGGGTGAGCCTGGCCACCCGTGATGATTGCCCATGGGTATTATTCTGGTGTCAGCGGAAGCTTGCCCACCAACTAGTTTTGGACCATGAATACCCATCTAGATTCATTTGTGGTGGCTTACAGTGGATATACTATCTAGGCAAGTGTCTTTGAGCATAATCCTCATTAAAGAGAATGCAGAAAAGTGACTCTAGAGGCATTGAGTCATAACTACAGCCACCTCCTCTTCCAGGCATCCTGCCCATGCCGATTGCTTATGAAGTGAATGTGTTCATTTGACTGGTGCACAAAAACAAACCCTAGGGAAAGGACCCTGGCCCAGCACTGCAACTAGAAGCTGGTTAATTGACCAAGTTTCCCCTCTTGCATTTTGTTTGTGAGTGTAGCAGGGAGTGGAAACAACTCCAGCCATTTGTCAATAGGTCCCTGCAGGCTGGCCCATTTGCAGAAGGTCAGCTTGGCCCAGAAGAACTGAAGGCGATCTTTAAAAGTAGATAAAAGTAAAGGCAGCATAGGCTGGTGGAGGGGGAGATGGGGGAGTGGGAAACAGGAGACAATGGGTCTTATTTCCATTACAGTATGAAGGATGAGCCCAATGAGTAAATAACACACTTCATAACTCAATGTGGTATATACATGGTTATTTTGCAGAAGCATAACTGTTTGCTTCCTGGACTTGTGACTTTGTTCTGATGGGAACAGCAAGCACCCCAATTCCATATATTCCACAGGAACATAAAGATGAATCACATTCTCCAAGGGAACAAAATGGCACCTAAATAGATATTCAATAAACTTGCTTAAAGTGGGTATTTTTATAAGTTATTTTCTGTCTACTGGAGCCCAATAGTCTTCTAGTGGAAATTATATCTGAATATTTGGATTTTTTTTTTTTTGTGGTTATCAAACTGCCAGAGAAATTAAAGAGTGATCAAAACTGAGATTGCATTTTACTTTTCTTGCAGAAATGAAAACACCCAAAATGTCTTTTCTAGGTCAAACAAAAAACAAATTCTGATGCCAAGACATATAAATTATCCCCACTTGGGGAATTTCTAGTGAAGGCACATAAATGAACATTTAGAAATTGTTCACAAAAGCATCATGGACTTGCATCTCTTGTGTCCCCAGTGAACACAATGTATTATGTGCTGTTCTTCAGGAGACTGTTTCAGTCTCTTCCATCAAAACTCAGTTTCTCTTGCATGCAGCTCTTCAGTGTGTGCTCTGTTTGCTATGCATTCAAAACCTTAGTCTCTGAGGTAGACAGTGTTTCAGGATCACATCATGGCACTGGTTAGAAATCAGCAGTCTCCACACACTGTGTACTTTTGCTTAGCCATTTGATTAAACGATTATAAAAGGATTTAGAAAGTATAGTGAAAGATTGATACTATTAAAGCACTTGCAGGCAGAAAATGTAGATCAGTGCAGTCTGTGAAGCTGAGAAATGCCTTGTGAGGATGTGCAATCTTTCATTAAGTGAGCTCAATCAACAGAGCAAAAAGTCCATCAGCAGCTACATGCAGTTAACCTACACAGCACTTTATCCCTCCCTGTCATGCAGCAAAGGCATATTTTTTTCTTAGCTCTTCAACTCTGGCAGTATGAGGAGTGTCACTGGGTTCAATATGTCTTTAAGCCTGGGGACGTATTTGCAGGATTACAACTTTAAACCCCGATTTTAGTACAGTACATTCAGTATGTTCACAAACCCCACTGTCTTCCTTAACACAAAGTGACAGAGTTTAAATGCATGCTCACTCCTTTGAAAGTTCAAAGCCTTTCTTTGTAAACTGCTTGAGGTGAGAGGTGTGTCATACTCTGTGTTTAATAAGGAGTGGTACTTATTAAGCTCATCTCTTCTGGAATACAGCAGTGTTGGCTGGTTTTGATCAGGATAACACTGCCACTACTCTATCAAGAGAGCTGTCAAAACCTGCAATTTGTTCTCCACTGTAAACAGAAAAAAACTCTGAATGCATGTTTTGCTAATACATGCCTCAAAAAAACCACAGATTCTTAAAATATCCCTTTCAGACAAGTAGTCTGCTGGCATGGTCTGGAGTAACAAGTTTCAAAAAAGAGGAAATTCAGTTCCTTGCTCAAGTAGGTGGTGTGGGTACTGCTTGGAGTCATTGCCCAGCTTATGCCGTGAATTGTCACCAGCTTCACTTGTCTGATATCAGCATCCTGTAAGTTTTCTCTTTGGTGCCAGAACAAGGGCTGGATTATTAAATATTTTGCACTCTGGCCTTGCCACAAGGTCTGTTCAACTTATTGTGTGCCACTGGACCATGACACCCTCCATCTTGCCTGGTATACCCAGTGAGGGTGTCTTATCTCAGTGATTCTTCAGGTGCTAGCAAAAGAGAAACACACCTGTGCAGTGCAATTAATCCCTTAGTTGAATAACTGTCACTAGATAGCTAACTTTTTCTGTTCCATTTAGAGGTAGATGACTATGTTGGGGCAGTCATCTGTGGGGTAAGACTGGACTGTCTTTAAGCATTGACTAAGATATTCCAAATTTTTTCTTTACCAAATCCGGGCAAAACAAGCTCTTTGAAGGTCAAGCAGATAATACACAGTAATATTCATTTATTTCTTCATATCTGGCTTTCTTTGAAACTAACAGTTCCTTTTTTCCTCTCACATCTCATTCACCAGCACCAGGTAATGCCTTCAATTGGTGTGCAGCCTTTACCTATCATATAGGGAAGTCAGACAGATTTGAGATGCTCACAGAGCAGTGTGCATCCCATTTGACAAAGTTCATTACTATAAAAGGGGATTTCACAAAATGTATTTCATCCAGAAGAATACCCAAATGCATGGACCTAGTGGTCTGCTATAATGTCATGGTTTAGATCAGGGTGGCCCCTTAGACTCGTAACAGCCACTCTTTGCAATTAGAAAAAGGAAGTAGAACAGCTTTAATAAAAATAATAATAATGGAATATATCCAAACGTACAAAACCAGTACTGAACCCAACGCCCCTGGTGGTAATTACATCACTGTCACCACTGATCCTGTGGAGCAGGCACTGGGACTTTTTTCCTTTCTTTTTTTTTTTTTTTTAACAGGAGTGCTATCCACATGTGTTCTTTCCTTATCCATACACTTTCACTCTGTGCAGCCTGCAGCTACCATGCACTTTACTGCCTCCATAGGGACCATCATTTTGTGGACAGCATGTAGTTTTTGTTAGGGTTTTAATGAAATGCCTATTTGACAGAAGCAGATATGTATGTGAGATGTGATAGGTCTGCATGGGATGAGTACATGGGTTTTAATTCTTCAGAAGACTGTCATCCCTAGAGAGGCTGCAACCCTGCAAGGATCATGTTGCAAGGACTTTACTGTCCTCAATTTTCTTTTACTGTGTTGTGAAGCAGCTGCTGGTACTCTCTAGAAATTATGGCAAGCCCAACACCTATCAGAAGAGGTAGAAGCTGAAATATTTCTATAGATGTTCGAGGGAAGCTATCTTACACATGGAAACAATGCCTATTTCCTGGATTTCATTTTCAGGATTCCTGGTTATCTTACATAGCATCTCAGAATAGGCACTGAAATCCTTTGATGTGATGCCTTCAGTGAATTGACCCTGGCGATGTCATGCAAGCTTTGAGCAATATGAAAGCACGTAAAAGAAAGTGGAGGAGAAAACAAAGGAGCTTCGAAGAGGTATCTTAGAACTGCTATGGGATGTAGTGTGTTTTTTTTCTTCAAACCCATTTCTGAATAGGAAACAAGAAACCTCTGGGGCACAGAGGATGTCAAGGCACTGGGCCCCAGTGCATCTTTTTACGGTGCAGACTCAGTGAAAAACTTGGAGTGTAGGTAACAAGACACACTGCTGGTTCATTCATGTTAGCACTCACATCATATACAGCTGTTTGCAAGTGCAAGTCTTCCTTTAACCTGCATGCATAGCCCCATTAAGTGGACTAAGGGCGAAATAACCATGTACACCCTGTCATCTACTTTATGACCCCAGAGATCTGCCTTTACAAATGACATAGTGCAAAGATTGCTAACAGAGTCTTTGCCACATACTCAGATACACAACCCCTCCCCACATTAACTCCATAGGTAATGTGAAAAAACATTAACAAGCTCTCCTCCTCAAGGCTTGGGTCAAAGGCTGACTTTTCCCTCATGCAACCATTCCTGTGGTTTCCACAGCTGTTACCTGACTGTTTATGGAAGCAGTGAAGCGTTTGTTATGTGTACTACTTGTCCTTTGATAAGTCTGGTAAATAACTATGTGCTGACTTTAGCTGGCAGGATTTTGCTCTTAAGGCATTTTTGGTAGTGCCTGAGGAACAGATCCCAGTTTTGTACACTTAAAGCAGTTAAGCATGTTTTTAAGTGACAGAAAAGCAAATCAGTTCACCTGCTGTCTGGGCCAAGAAAGACTCATTTAGCCATGCTCACCTGAAAAGACACAAGAATACTTGCCACTTAAACATATTTCTTCTTGTGAGCCATGAGTTGGGTAGCAAAATTAGATTGATATTTCTTTACACAGAAGAGCACAAATTTTATAGTACTCCTTGTGCCTCTGTCTCAGTAACTGGTCCCACTTGGCTGTCACTTCTGATCACTGGACTCTGTTTGTAGGAACAATTGTTTATAGAGTGCAGATCTGGGACTGTATGTCTAACCATGATGTCTAACTCATTTTGAATGGGTGTGAATGGCAGCCCATTGAGTATGGCAACAGAACATCTGTCTGTCAGGTTGCAGGGAAGCATCACTGTTCATGTACACCCTTGTCACCATGTCAAATCTCAATAGTTTATTCACAACCATACCACAAACTGAAGAGGTGATGATAGCAGAGGAATGTTCTAAGGATTTAATGCACACGGAGAGAGGTACATGCTACACCAGCAGTGCTAGAGTGAAGTATGAAGGCAGTTGCTAGTAGTAAAAGGAAGGTGAGCTATTACGGCCATTCTGAGGAAGGTAGCTGAATGCCACAGTAACATAAACATTAGGAAACATAAACAGAGATGCCATGAGTTATACATGGTCAGAAAAGAAAGACAAAAATGAAAACAAAAGTTCTGTATTAGTTCCTTANCTTCTTTTTTAAACTTCCCTGAGTTAATTTGCAGTATAATCAGCCAGCATAAAAAGTGGATGTGGTTTCATTGAGCACACCTAATCCAAGTAAGAAAAGAGCAATGTTTACTCAAATACAGTTAGTGCACAGCTGTGCAGATTCACAAGAGAAATATACCAGAGTCTTGAGAGCAGCACTGAGAAACAGCACTGCTGCTTTGGTGTGATCCCAGGGAGAACTTCTTCCCATGCCACATCATAAAAAATTACTATTTCAAGCATTGCACTGTTGGCCTGCAGGGAAGTGTGAAACTGACGTTGGCATCTCTCCTCTCCAAGGTCCTTTTGTGACCTGTGAGGCCGCCTGAGGTGTCATCTGCCTGCAGGAGATCCATTGAGAAGTGATTTGCACACCTGCGGTACAGTGGTGTTGCTCCTCTCATGCCATGCACTGTACATTTTCCTTCCCTCTCCACCAGCTTTTTCTTACAATTCCATGGCCTGACTCAAGCTGTATAGTAGCTTTTTTCACTTGTCCTTGACCTCTGGATGCAGGGAATTAGCCACAAAACAGCAGGTCACTAAGAGCAATCATTTAAAAATAGAAAATCCCAGACAGCACTGACTTGTCATACTTCCTTGCACTCTACTGACGTAAAGCATAAGCAGCTTTACAGAGGGGAAGGATACTGCATTTTCTAGGAAATCAAAGCCTGCCTATATTTCTAGTGAGCTCTTCAGGTCAAGTCCAGTTTCCCTTCCTTTTTTATGAATACAATTTTATTATAGATTGGAGCACAGGGAAGTGTTTAAGAGAGAAAAGAATAGAAAGGATTATGATATCAGAGCTGTGTGGCAGGATTAGTAAGGAAAAGATAAGGCAGAGGTGCCCATTTTGCTGAGGGGATATTTTCTTTGCATCATTCAAGAAAGGCATCTCTTGTTCTTTCTCCTCTTGATTTACTGCCTTGTGCATGCATGTCCCAGACCTTCAGAGTGATCCCATAGCCAGCCTTTTGTGGAAGGTTATGCTCTTTGTTTTTCTTCCCCATCAGCAAAACATAAAGAACAAGGCTTGCATTTTTTCCTTCTTTCCCACTAGCTTCCTGCTCTTCCAGAGTTGCATTCTGTACTGTTGCTGGCAGGACATCACATTATTGCTACAGCAGACCAACACTGGTACAATGGTACATTGCTACAACTCATTGGTACATTGCTACAACTCTCCAACATTGTTGTTTATCACTTAATCATATTGAGTGCATTCAGCACTTGTGAAGGACCTGAGAAATCACATTTACAGGTATTAGTCTCCACTGATTTGGAAAATATTTACCTGTCTTATGGACAGTTACACCATTCTCTTTCCTTTGTTCTGGTGAAGCCTTAAATTGTCTGTCAATGCCAAAAGTGTCCCCAGGCAAAATGATGTGGCCAAAGGAGGATGTTGATATCCTGGTGGCAGTAGCTGGGGCAAAGAGGAAGCTGTTAGGATAATACCCTGATAGCTAGAGGACCACAGCAGGTCTTTCCAAGAGCAACTTCTTGTTCCTTGTTACAAAGTGCTTATAAATAAACTCCCAACAGCAGCAATGCTTGCAGAGAGAAAACAGCTTCCCACCTCTCAGACTGATTACTAGGATGGCATCTAGTTGTTAAATTCAGCTCAGCTTTTGCTCATCTAACACTGCACAGCCCTGTTTATGTACAAACTGTCCTGTGTTGATGCTTTCTCTTCAGTGCAAAAGGGGTTTTGAGCAGCTGAGGAGAATGACAGAGGGAATACTGTGAAAATTGCATAATTTGCACCGTTGTTTGTCCCTTTACTCAAGATCCATGTGGAAAGTGTCTGCTGCTGGTCATGAGAGAAAGAAAATAAATCTTGGTTTCCCTTTCTGCAGGCACCCAAGGAAGTTGGCACTTGTTTTGTAATATGCCCTGTGCAAAACAACCCTCTGCAATTACAGAAGGTGCTGGCCACAGGAACTGCAGCTTGGGGTACTGTGGCAGTAGGACAATCGTGATTCACTTCTCAGTAATTGTTTCCAGTGTTGACTTACCAGGCATTGCAAGAGCCAGAGTCCTGCACACAAAAGGCTGTCTCTGAGTATTTGTTTTCTGCTTTAAAGTCTTCTCAGTTTAGCACCCTGGCATTTTTCAGTAGGTGCTGAACCCACTGGGTAAATGACATTATTACCATGTGCTGGGGAGCTGTTTGTAAACAAGAATTTGGCAGTTAATCCCTCAACAGCTACAGTAACACTCTGTTGCAGTTACTGTGGTATTATGTGTAAAGCTGCTACTTTGCTCACTGTAAAGGTCTGTTCAGCTTTGCATTTGATTGCATTTGTTTGCATATGGTTCTTGTGCTCAACCAAGGCTTGTGAAACCAGATCACCGGAGAGGGGAGGCACCTGTGATCCTCCTGGCTCACCCCTCTTCAGGAAAAGCAGGCAGGAACAGCAGCAGGAAGGGAAGTAGAACCATTTTAAATGAGCCTTGTGCAGGCAAAAATAACTTAGGTTGGGTATAGTAATTCAGAAATTCTATTGCTATAAAAAAAAAAAAAAGAGACAGGAATCTTAACCCATAAGTTCCGCTAGTGTTTTCTAACAAATCCAGCTAGGTGGCCATTCAACTTCTCAAGGATTTACCTGCCTTAGTCTTTCACCTGTGTAAAATGTGTTTTGAAAGTATCTTCATTAGCCATACCGTGATGTTTATGGAGTACAGGTGCACAAGCTGATTTTATGGCTGCACACATATGTGTATTTACAGATGTGAGATTATTTAAAGATCACCTGCGGGTATTTACATGTGTTGCAAAAAGGCACAAGTGTGCATATAGTGACTCATGCAGCGATTTGATGATGCAACTAGCTAGGTAGGTGAAAGGAGAGCAGTGGATGGTGCTCTTCAGTGAGGCTTTTGACACTTTCAAATAACATTGATTGAGAACTGTCTGAACAATAGAACTCGAAGGATTGTGATCAGTGGTGCAGAGTCTAGTTGGAGGCTGGTAGTTAGTGGTGTTCCCTGGGGGTCAGTGCTGGGTCCAGTCTTCAACAAGTTCATCAGTGACTAGGATGAATGGACAGAGTGCATCCTCAGAAAGTTTGGAGGAGTGGCTGACACATCAGAAGGCTGTGCTGTTCTTGAGGGAGATCTGGACAGACTAGAGAGTTGAGTGGAGGGGAACCTCATGCAATTTAACAAGTATAAGTGTAGAGTCCTGCACCTGGAGTACCTGGAGTTACCTAGAGTAATGCCTGGCACCAGTACAGGGTAGGGGTTGACCTGCTGGAAAGTAGCTCCATGGAGAAGGACCTTGGAATCCTGATGGGTAATAAATTATTCATGGATCAGCCAATGGTCTCCTAGGGTGCATAAAGAAGAGTGTGTCCAACCGGTATAGGGAGGTTCTCCTTGTCCTCCTACTTTGCCCTAGTGAAACTGTATCATAGAGTACCATGTCCAGTCCAGGGCTCACCAGTTCAAGAGAGGAAGAAGGGAGTCTGACAGAGTGCTACAAGGATGACTAAGGGACTGGAACATCTCTCTAATGAGGGAAGGCTGATGGACCTGTGTATGTTTATCCTGGAGAAGAGAAGACTGAAGGGTTCTTATAAAAATTTAGAAATACCTGAATGTTGAATGTCAAGTAGAAGGGGTCAGTCTCTTTTCAGTGGTGCCCAGTATTAGAACAGGGGGTAAAGGACACAAACTCGTACACGAAATTTCCACCTCAGCATGAGGAAAAACTTATTTACTGTGAG
>VYZU01000129.1:69586-88211 GCA_013401355.1 Ceyx cyanopectus | reverse complement strand
AAAAAAAAAAGAAAAGAAAAAACTATATCCATATCCTTTAGGGTATGGCTTAATTCCTGCAAATTGTGTAGTTTTTATAGGAACTTCTTTTCTTGGAAATCAGTAGCCTAGACATCTTGGAAATGAGTGGTGGGTACACATGACTTTTTCTCCAGGAAGATGGTAGGAATATGGCTTCTCATTTGGAAATTAGGGTCAGAATATATCCTTTTATCTCACTTAAAGGAAACAAAAAACAAGAACATGGCAACAACTGCTTCAAATGAGGTTTTGCAAAGTAAGATTGTATTTCGGGCTTTATGGTCTAATTACCACAGGTAAAAAAGAAGTTGACCTAATTTCCTCTGTCAACAGCTCATGAAAAAGCACTACAGGGCTGATGCTTATGTTGATCTTGTGCCTTATTAGTGACCACAGTGGGTCAAGGTAACCTTTTTGACAAAACACATTTTAAAGCCATGTAGTGGCTGATCTCCTTCAGTGCAGTGACCTAGGACCGTATTTTCAAAAATGAACACCAAGTCCCATAAACAAGAACACATGTTCCTTCATTTGGAGCCACTGCTCCCAGAGTTACAAGTGCAAATCATTTATGTGCAGAAAAGAAGGCTGCAAACAGGTATTTATCTGTAGGAACACTTAATTTGCACAGAGGACCATGGTTACTTTGATACGTAGTTTTCTGTAGAAATTAATTTCTGTTAATCATATCAAAAAAGCTTGATAGAAATGTATCAGGGTGTGAGAACAATATGACATCAAACACTTCTCAGGGTTTTTAAGGTGTACTGTGTGCATCTGTGCACAAACACATGTGCATGTGGTCCTTGAACTTATTCCACGTTTTTAAAGGAAATTTCAGAGCTGTGAGATGTGGTTACTCTCCTATGTCATCAGTATTTTTGGCCTTTTCTCTGCATAGAGGTGATGCACAGTATATCTGTACTGCCACCGTACTGCACACCTGGCAGCATGTACCTCTGTCAGCACCTCACAGGCAAAAATTTGCTCATTGAAAGAACAGCATAACCCTATGGCCTCTGTCTCCTCCTTGGAGAGAGGCTCTGTATTGACACCACCTGTGTGTGCTTTGACTTTGTCCCGTCTCCTGTGTTTGTTGGCATTTGGGAGTCTGCAGCAGGGTCAGAGAGCAAAGCTGCTGTCATTGGAGACACGAACTAGCCTGCAGTGAAGGACAGTGAGACCTACACTTGGAACACAGTGTCAGAGACAGACAGTTATTTTTTCACTATTCCCCATGACCTGTGAGTTTCATTGGCAATCAAAATGTTTGCCCTTTGGGCCTTCCAATCGCACTATTCAGGGAATTAATGTTGATGTGAAATTATAAGATGGGGGGATATGGGTACAAGGCTGTTACTTAATGGCCAGTTTAAGGAGCCTGAAGCTCCTGGCAGTGATGATTTGAATCCCCAGTTTACTACAGGCAGCAATAAACAACCTGGTTTCACAACAGAAAGACAAACCCAACCCTTCAGGGACCTGTCTCAAAAGTGCTTGAAACCAAGTGGATAGCTCCAAATGTGCAAAGAGTCTCCTGTGAAAAGACTAAGACAATTTCTGATTCTCTAATTGTTAAATTACCTAGCTTTCTGGAGCAGGTTTAACTCCCTTTGGCAGATCTTTTTTTTGCACAAACTTGTGTTTCTTGAAGAAAATGGCAGTCCCCATGTCTGAAGTGTCAGCTGGTTGCAGAGCAAGGCTTCTTATTGTTGTTATGTATTTTCTTTAAACTTTTGACAGGCTTTTCAAATGGTAAGCAGCACGTTTCAAAACCAGTAAGACAAGTGAATGCCACTGATCTTGTCACAGGACAAACCCTCTCCAGATCCATGTATTAAAACTTTGCTAAACTTTTGCACACTACATCTGATTCTGGAATTAAATCTACCTGTTTGCATTTAAAATTACTGTGGTACCTGGGAATGAGTCAAACTACCAGCTGCTTTTGCCTAGATAACTAGAAAGGATTTTTTTCCCTCGGAAGAGGTGTCTTGGCTCTCACAACTTCACACATGATCAAGACTCTTTTCTGTATTTGAAGGATATCTGTATTTGCAAGTGGAAGGTTACAGCTGTTCATCCCTGTATCTGTACAAATGTATCTGACAGAGAGAGAGAGGCTTCATGGATGATGTCTGAGTTTAGATTCCAGACAGAATTTGTGACTTTCTGTCAGTGAGTCTCATTCAGCTGTGGTATCTTCAGTGGTAAAGTCAGTGTAAGCAGTTACCAGTGCCTACCCCCACTTCTTTTGCCACTAGCCATGTTGTACCTCATTCTGACATCCCAGCTGTACAGCTGCAGCTACTTGGGAGTGAGCACTCGGTGTTGGAGGACTGGAATGGTCTTCAATGAGGTCTTCATTGGACCCACAAGAAATTAAAATAAAAAAGATAGCTCAGTGGTGGCAAAAATAAAAGGAATAAAATTGTCATACTCACTTCCAATGCATTATTTGCAAGGAAAATAGAGTTGCACCCTGAATAAACTTAAGATCCCATATTGTGATAATTTAAAATAAGGTATGAAAAAAACCCCAAAACAAACAAGATGAAAGAAAATAACATTCAAGAGCTACAGCGTGGAGAAGGAAAAAAAAGTTTGAACAAAAAGGCCTAAACAGTGTTGCTTTGAATATTGAGACCTTTTTATGCATGCTGAGTTACAGCTGCCACCTCTAATAGCCCCACTTCTCCCAGCAAGCATTTTGTGGAGAGTGAGTGGCCTGAAGAGTACTGGATGATGGTCTACACAAAGTGACCTGGTCACAGAGTGCTGGCTCATTCTCCTTGTTTCCACCTCCAGTTAAAAGTAATCTCCATGTTTTCCCAAAATTATTTTTCCATGGAAGAAATTACAGTTGATATTTGATCAGCAGCTACATGCATGTCCATGAAATGGAACACAGACCATAAAGACAAGTGTATGTCAGCTTGTTAAAGACACACTTGTTAAGTGACTGGTCTGGGTTTCCTGCATTCGCTGGGGACCCTGCCAAGTTGCTCGGCCACAAGCTCACTTCAGGTCATGGGATTTTCTCTTCCAAAGAGTGAACAACTTAGATCTGTTCAAAGGTATCACAGACAACTTCGAGAAATCAAATTATAAAAGGACACCTGCTTAAAAAAAAAAAAAAAAAAGAAAAAAAAAATTCTGTTGGGATGTTCAGCAACGTCTTCTGCCTAACCTTCCCCAGAGAGTTAAGGGGATGACTGTCAAATTCAGGTGTCTAGGTGTCTCAATCCATCTGCCTCTGTGCCACATCTGGGGATAGGGAACAGTGTGTAGCTCTTCTGGCAGTTGTCAATGTCCCAGCCAGCAGCCCTGAGTGTTATAACAATTATTTCACAAGCTCCAGGAGCTGAAGTAACGGCAAAACTGGAAGACAGAAATTATGTTTTCACCAATGCAGTTAAGAAAAAAAATAGTGCTCTATGATACTTTCCAAGGCTTCTTTTTAGTCCAGACTCTTATCCACGCTGAACTCCTTCCCAGGAGGAGAAGTTGCTGAGAGGGCTGGGTGGTGGGGGCTGTTAGAGAGCCACAGAGGTTGGTTTAATGTAGGATGGCATATACAATAGCACCTGGTGGACTGCATGGCTGAAATTTCTGCCTGTATCTTAGCCACTCCTCTCAGGCATGAAACATATGAGTTAAAGCATATAAAGGAAAAGAAAAGCCTTGTTTCGTGTAAGACACAGAATTTCCTCTGAAGCTGGTCAAGGTGGGCAATTTAAAAAATCCCGTGAGGAGATAAATGAATCAGTTGAGTGTCTTATGGTGCCAATTATCTGACTCCAAAACACCATCTTCTTCTGCACAGCTACCAGCTTTCTGCAGACATGTATCCCTGTTGAGAATGATGCGATGCCTGCATAGATTAGTAGACCACAAGTAAAAAAAGGGAGTGTGATTTCCACACCATCCTGATGCCTTTGGCAATTCTGCTCAGCGGAGTTCAGGGGTGCCTCAGAAAGCGCTGCAGGGAGAAGGAGGCAGGAGAGGAAAAAAGATAAACCCTTTTTTTTTGTGTGTGTGTGTTTTTGCTGATCGGGGCAGCAGTCTCCATCCACCTGTTGTATCCCGGGAGGGACACAGGTTGCGGGTGCGGTGCGGGTGCTGTGGGGGTGAGGGGGTGCGGTGCCGTCGGAGGGTGAGGTGCGGTGCCGGAGAGCCGCCGCCAGCTGCCAGTCCTGACTCTGCCCAGCAACCCGGCCACGCTCCATCTGCCGCTCCCGTAATGAGCCGAGCCGGCCTCTGGCACAAGCCAGCTCTCGTTCCCCTATTCACCCGCATCCCCCTTTCAGCGCCCTATTGTTCTTCCCTAATGGCCTTACAATAGCCCTGCCTGTTGCCTTTACAGCCGCAGTGAGGCCAACCGGGGAAAGTCTTAATCTCTGCTTCAAATTAAAGGGACTCCTCTGAATTAATAATGTTGCCAGGAATGCACTGCCTGATACGAGGGGATGTATGGCACTCTTCAACCCTCAGCAGCTGTGATTAGCTGAGGCTTGAAGTGTCCTGTCACAATATTTCATCCTGCTCCCCCGCCACCCCCTCCCCATCAGCAGGGTTGCCACATGGCCCATCTTGGTCTGCCTTTTCAAGCCCTGTGCCAATCATGCGGCAAAGATGCCCCAGATAGGTGACAGATGGGGCCAGGGTAGTTTGAGGCTAGCCTGTGGCCTGGGGCACTCGCTGATAGTTCAGTTCGCCTCAGATTACCATTTGGAGGAGCAAGGCAGGAGAAAGACCTCCCAGCTGAGCTCTTGTGTGGAACTGCCTCTGCACCAGGCAGGGGAGCCCACCTGTATCCCAGCCCTCTGCATTTGGTGGTGCCGAAGGCTTTGAAGCTGGAGGTGCTTTGCTTTCCTTCCTAGTGTGAACTTCTGACTAGAAGCTGTGAAAAGGGAATGTCTTCCATGGCACAGACAGAACTCCCTGTCAGTAAGCCTCAGTAAGTACAGCAGGGCTGCAGTTTTCCTCTGGTGGCCTCGGTAGTTTTGCAGATATCCCAGGAAAAACACATTCTTGTTACAGGGTCATGGGTGTCTCTAGGCCTAAGCAATTATAAGATCCTTCTAGCAATGAAGATAAAGGCAATGCCAGCCTTGCAACCTCCTTCCAGACAGAGAATTTATCTTTCCAGTAACAGGAGGACAGCTATAAACAAAAGAAGAGAATAGCTTTTCTGTTTTGCTTGGTAATGTTAACATGAGGACAGAAAGACCACTGACAATTTTTAGACAGGTTAATCGAGGCATACTGCTGAGAGGGACATCAGAAAATGGAAATCTTCTGAACTGGGCAATTCCAAAGTCTGTGTAGGAGAATGACTGAATAAAACCCTGCAGTGTCCCCTCCTGTGGCAGTGGCATTGCAGCTAGTGCTAACCATGCTGAAGGTCGAGTTCTGTCCTTGATGAAAAACTGAGCTCCTCTGAAGCTTGCCAGTCACTGCTTGGGACACCATTAAGGACCTGCCACCCTGTCTGTCCCAAGTATGCCTTTGCCAATCATATACATTAATCATTTTCCTCACTGAGCAGTGTGAGAGACAAATTCTTTTGGCTGGTCCATTTTTTGTGTTTGTCCATCTGTCCAGAGTTAGAGGCCACAGCTTCTGGTCTGCTAAGATGTCTCCTGCCTTTGCTGGATACCTAGACTGCTTTGACAAAGGCTGCTGCTACCAGAAGGATTAACAAATCACCTCAATAATAGCATCTCATAGTACTTTTGCATGCTATTCCCCACCAATAAATCTCACCAAAAATGCAGGCTTGCTGGCCCAATTTACGTATGTGGAAAGTGAGTCATGGGCTAGCAGAATGAAAGGACAGGTTTTACAGACCTCTCTTGAGGCACATGCTTGCTAAACTCTTATGAGTGTTTAAGTCATATCCATTTTCTTTCTACTTGATGCCTACTATTTTTAATTTGAGATGCCTGTTTTTGGCTGCATGTTGCTTCCTGCCTGTGCCCTTGGTGGTTCTGCGTGGGAGTAACTCAGGTTGGCATTTGTATTTGCCTAACTGGTAGCAAAATGCACCCTTTTGTGATTTCTCCAAGTACTTCTGGCTGCATCCAAATGATTAATGCTGACATTCCCCACCCAAAGCAAGCTACCATTTTTTTGAAGGTCCTAGTTCATTTCTACAAGGTTATTAGGATCCCCAAGGTGTCTGTATGTGTGTAGGTCTCTGTGATGTGTCATCTCCTTTGTTGTTTAAATCCATTGCTTTGTACAGATTTGCTAATCTTGAAAGCACTGACAGGCTGCTGTGTCAGATCAGCTCACAGCCGAGGCACGTGGCCTCCGTCCAGCATGCAAATCCGTGGAAATGTTTTTGCCTTCTGGCCAGGAGCTCGTATCAAGCAGCCTGACACCCACAGTGTGCTCAGCAGGTGCTAAGCACGGGGCAAGTGTACCATATGCCATATGGTCCACTTAGTGTAGTGTACCTTTTAAGTCCTTTAAATTACAGGCCAGGTTGAGATAAAGCAAGTAAAAACACGAGTATGGGAACAAGCAGGGGAATATGCACCAATAACACAGAAGTTGTTCCTTATCATATAAAATGACTGAGAGCAGTGAAGTAAACCCAGAAATGTCCACTTGACTGCAAAGAGGTTATGGTGATGAAAGGTTTGGAAGGGAGGCTTATTTGTTCTATTGCTTAGAGAGGAAACTATGCAACAGACCTCTGCAAAAGCAACACATGAGACAGTCACTTTTTAAATGCTTAGTCTTTGGGAACGACTGCATGTAGAAATCAATCAAATTCCCATTTAATGATTAGCCAGAAGGTTGCTGATAGGAATACATGCATACTTTAAAATAATCTACATGGGAAAAGGAAATGAAACACTTTTAAATGTATGGGTTGTTTTTTTCCCATATCTTCACCACAAGACATGAATTTGCAAAGTGAATTTTCTTAAGAAACTCTTTTTGTTCCAGCAGGTGCCAATGTGGAGCAGAGAGGGTTGGTTTTTGTAAAGTTATGTGCACCGTGGTATGGGAGAAGAGGCAAGAGCATTTACATGACTAATTGGGTTCTGCAGCTACTGTGTTTGCAAGCTCACTTGCAACAACTGCTCTGGCAAATGACTGAGGTGTTGTGCAATGTATCATTTGGATGCACACTTGCCTTTGTTGCACGTGTAAATTTGTCATGCAAATGTGCATATATTTGCACAGATACAATTATGCTTTGCATTTTTCTGGTCCCAAATAACCACCTTTTCCTTCATCTTGATGTGAAGTGGTTGTCCCTTGTATGTTAGTGTCAGGAGATAGCCAGCTCAGCTTCACATACTCATGTCTGTCCCTGCTTTGCTTTAAAATGTTAGCCCCCACCTCCCCCCACCCTCCATGGAAAATGGTAAAGTCATGATGTATTAATGTTTTTTTTTTTTTTTCCCACTCCAGATTGTTGACGCTGCTCTCCCTCCAGGACAAAACTTCAAATGACTGGTGTATAGAAGAGGAGAATACATAAACCACGCGCCAAGGCTACTGAAGGCCTGTCCCTTTCATACCCTGTAATTTTGCAGGGGATTGTTTCAGAAGCGCAGGTACAATGCAGCTATCTGGGGTGTCCTGCCCTTTGAAGCCAGGCGTTTTGTTCTGAAATCAGGCAAAGTTCAAGCTCATATATGTGCAGAGCTGTGGCAGGGGAAGGCAGGGATGAGTTTTCTGACAATGCCGCATTTCAGAGCACGTGCTACCAACTGTTGCCAAAGGCACATATATGTAGATATTACTTCTCCCCATCCCCATCACTGCCTTCCTCATTGTTTGGTGTGGGCAGGCGGCAGGCCCCAGCTGACAGCTGTGCATTGCGTGTATCACTAACAGCTGCCTTTTCCTGGGGGGAAATTAAAAGATTAGGGGGATGCGGGCACGTGCTAGCTTCTGTTGATGGAGACAATGCTTGATTTAGGATGGAACTTGTCTGCAGCGGTCGACAAAGGAGGTAGGCTGGAGGGAGGCGAAGGGTCAGAGGGGGTCTTGCTTTGGGGGAGACAAAAGGAAGGAAGAAGAAGAGGAGAAGAAGTGAAAAGCGGCTGCGGCAGGGCTCTGAAAAGGCTGCCTCAGTCCAGCAACAGCTGCTCCCGCACAAGAAATTTGAGACGGTCCTTTCACAAACACAACGGCTGGCAGAAGAATAGGGAGGCCACACTTCACCAAAAAATGAATCGTTTGCAATTGAAAAGGGGGACTAGGAGCTCCTAGTGTTTTTAAAGGTCTGCACCTAGAGGACTAAGAAATGATTAGTCAAAGTACATAACAGAACAGGAGAAAAGTGTGCCACAGACCAGAAGGGGAAGTAAATCCCTGTGCTGCTATTAAAAGTTTATGCAACAGCTATTCTCCACAATAAGCAATACGGAATGCATGTATGTATATAGCTACTGTGGTGTTTTGCCGGGCTGCTGGCCTGGAAGTGAAATCCAGGTTGTTGGTACGGTGGGAGCTGTTTGTTTGGTATGACGATGAGTTGCACCTGCTTGAGAAATGACAAGACCACTCACATCAGAAGTCAGCAGAGCTGTGTTGAGTGTACTGGTGATCTGCTGCCCCATGAAATAATTGCCCTAGATATTGCTTGTGAAAATCCATGCCAGGGAGGGCTATTTAGAGATTTATTAATATTTTTGTTGCAGGGAAAGAAACAAACAAAAAAAGAAGTCACACAGAGAGAGGAGATGAGTTCATATTAGGAAGGACTATATTAGTAACACCTGCTCCTTCCCAAGCTTGATGTATGGACACTATATGTTAGATGTTAACATTAATAAATGACAAATAAATATGATTGTTGGATTTTTCCAGAAAGTCCCAGATAATCAGTAAAAAATGGTGGATACCCATACAGTGAGTTTTACCCTCACACTCCTCCCCCATGCTGCTTTTGGACAGGATAGTGCTTGAATGCCACTTTGCAATCCACAAGTATACATTTACTGAATTTCTGGGGATTGTAGTGCAGATCTTCTTTTAAGATACATATCTGCAGTGTCACTAAAGTTTTCCACAACAATGTAAGCAGGTTTGCACAATTCAGTGGCAAAACTGTTATGGGGTTGACTTTGTGATGGATCATATTATGGTAGAAGACAGGAGTAACTGAGGCAGATTATGCTGTGTATGATAGAGGGGGTTTTGAAGATTATATGTGAAATAGCAAAGGGACAAATATTGTAGGGAATTTATCAGTGCTTTATATCCTTAAGATTACTTTGAAAATTGACAAAAGCAGTAGGGAAAAATACAGCAAAGAAGTGGCTGACAATGCCCTTGAGTTATTTACATAACTTTAGGTATCTGAGTTAATTTACTTTAAGAAGTTGGTGGCAATTTGAGTGGGAAAGATTGGCTGAACTGTGGCAGGACCCTAATTCATGGCCTGTATTCATGGACTGGATGCTGACTGGGGCAGATTTTGGCTCCAAGTTGTGCCATGCAAAGAGAAAGGTTTGGCTCTCTGGAGAACATTTGCACCCTGGCCCAACAGCCATTTACTGCCCTCTTTGGGGAGGAAGACCCTGGGCAATATGCAGACTGATTTGAACTGTTTGGATCACACTGGTATAATATGCTCCTTTTCATAGTGAATAATGGATTGTCATCAGACTGATCTAGTGTGACAACTTCAAGGCAGATGTTTTCACAGTTACTGTTTAGAACAGGTTTCTAGCTCTGCCCGGCATGCATAGAAAGTACTGCCATAGAGGTAAAAATCCTGTATATCATGAAAATCCAATATATCAGGATAAAAATGTCTTTTTGTTTCATGGGATTACTGTCACCTTTTTTCTTATTAAATGAAAGCATTAGTTTTATTAAGAGCATAGTTGCATTTTAGAATTTTTCCAGTTTTCTGTGCAAAGATTCAATATGTCAACTCAATAAAAACATGTACNACTCTACTTAAACATTGTGCTCTTCTCCCCAGGAAACAATGAAAGAAGTTGTTTTGGATGATAAAAATACTTGGGACCATTTCTGAAGAAGCATAATATAGAGCACAGATGACATGTGCTAAGGATGAAAAAATTATGCACTGGGAAACACTGTTAATGTAAGGATATACATTTTGATTTTGTTTGAACTAGAGATGCAAGAATGTAATTTGATAATTATATAGCACAGGCTTCTCTTTGGCCAAGAAATTACAGCTGGTGAGACACCAGTGATGGTAGTGGAAACAATCCAACGTAAAGCAGGTGTAAAATGATAGTCTGGGCCATAGTCACTATGCAGTAAAACTTTAATCACTCTTCTTGGTCTTACAACACAGGTGACAAATTAATCCTTGATAGTTTGCCAAAATCACAAGTATGTCAGATTGTTATCATAGGGAGTAAGGAGGCACAATTTGTAGTTTCAAAGAAACAAACAAAAAGTAATTAAAGAAGTTTCAAGAGTTGAAATTATATTAACCTTCATTATTTTAACTTAGGAAATAACTGAGTTTACCAGTTTTCTTAGCATCTCGTCTAGCCAGCAAGGGGTGAGACTGGCCTGTGCTTTCCCTGTTTACAGAGCATTCTTGTGCTAGAGTATAGATGGGCAACTTCTCAAAAGCTCAAAGAAGTGGTCAGTCTTCTGCAGAGCATTGGAAGAGCAAAAATACCTGCAAAAGCACTCCATGTTGCAGAAAAGACAGAAGACTGAGGATATGATGTCTTGTAAAAATGATCTGATTTAGTGGTGAATGTGAAAAAGAAAGCAGTTCACCTAGTGGCTTGTTCTGATCTGAAGAGGGACTCCTGTCTGGCACTTTGTGTCCTTGCCATATCAGCTCTGTTTGGTCACAGGAAAGATCACAAAACAAAACAAACTGAAGAATTTGATGAGAATAGCATGGAGAATAACAAACATTCCTGATATTTATGAGTTCTCTCTCTTGCGATTTAGGGAGGAAAAAGTAGTAATACAACTGTATCTAAACAAGAAGACTAAGTAATTATACCAGTTCATGAGGCAGCACCATTTCACGGCTCACTTACTGGATTTTATGACACAATATGCTGCATAACATGAAACCATTCCCTTTGTACAGTGTGGAGGGGAATGAAATGAAAGCCCTAAGCCAAACCCTTTGGAAAAACTTGTTTTTGAAATGGGAGTGAGGGAGATGGCTGTGTTTAATGGGTATCCCGTGCAACACATCAAGTCCTCAGTACCCACATCCCCATTCAGAATGAAAGAACATGAGAAGTGAAAACTGAAGACTCATTTATTAATGCTTTAGAATAACTGACTATTGAGTGTTCTTAGAAGGAAAGCAGCATCCTGGATGAGAGGTTTCCAGTTGGGGAATGGAACTGATACACACACTGTGAAGACAGGTTCGGTGGTTCACTTCCAGAAGTGTGTTCAGCTACCTAACTCTCTTTAAAAGATGAATCTTAAATCCCTGTATCACTTCTTTCTTTGTTCCCATGGCTGACCACCATTCTATGATGATGTGCAACAGAACTTCTGTTACCTTCAAATGCACTGTTGAATCCTCAAATTTTATTTTTCCTTCTCTGATGATACTCATATACTTCATGCATATCAGCTTCGGATTTAAGGAATCTGAGGTGAAAACTGCTATCACCTTACAATTTTTCCTACATAAGATGGTATGTAGAAAAGGTAAGGAAGGCTTTGTTTAATGTGAAGTTAATTTTCCTGTTTGCTCTGTTTGCTCATTACTAGTTGACATTAGTGCATTGCTGCTACAAAAAGCCAAAGTCCTGGTAATTAAGAGCAGACAGTTCTTTACAATGTGCTGCAGAGACAACAGCAATTCATCAGTGACATTTGCAAATTGTAGCACTGTGTCCTCCTTGCACAAAAGACACAGCTGCCTGCAGATAACATCAGTTCAGCAGTGATGGGGTCCCATTTGTTTTCTCTCTGCCTCTTGCTGGCTGATTTGGGGAGCAGGTGAATATCAGCTGGCTCAATCTGCTCCACCTCCAGGGCTGGTCTTCTGGGATGCACAGCTTGTGGGGCTGAGTACCACTGTGCTTGTTTGCCTTTTTGATTTAGGCAAGCTTAGTCTGGAGGGTACCTCTCCTCACCTACATTATAGCTCAAAACTCTGGAGAGCTGTGGGAAAATAATTGCACACACGTATACAGACCTTTCAGGGGAGTTCCACTGATTTACATTATTCATTATTGCAAATGTCTGCAGCCCTGGGATGAAGGTTTGTTAGGGCTAGGACCATAAACATTATGTCTTTCAGTGGTGACTGCCAAGGCTAAGAAAATTACTTAATGGGTGGTCTTTCCTGTCTTTTGCATCTTAATAGATGTCACATAACATGAGAGTGCTCATCATTACATGGACTTCCCTGGTACTCTGTAGGTAGCAACATTTATGAAGATCCTTGCATAGTCCTCTTGTTCTTTCCAGCTTGAAGATAATGTGGAAAATCAGAAAATAAGACTTAGGTAGAAATGTAAGTTGCAACATGTGTGTTACTGGCAGTAAAAATTATTCTGTTATTCAGATGGAACTGTACATGTTTGTCATGGAATGCTTTACAGTGGGGGTGTGTCCTCAGGACAAGATGAATGTTTGAAGCAATCTGTGTAGAACAGAAAGTCCCAACCTTGCGGCAAATCTAGCCTGGTGCTATATTGCACATCATAGGCAACAGTATCTCTCCCCATTCCCCTATTCTTCCACATGGAGGGAACAGATGGTGAGTGGGGACCCTGGGTGCAGGCAAGCACATTTACTCCATGCAGAGTCTACTGGATGCTGAGAACATGTATGTTACTTGTCTTCAAGATGTCACTGTTACTTGTCATCCAATGTTACGGTGCATTTTAACACTAGTAGCTTATTCCTTTAAACGTCTGGAAGCCTGAGGCCAGCTCAAACCAGCCCTGAAGGCATGGTGCTGCCTACCAAAGCTTGGTACCCCAGGACATCAGAGGACACCCGGCAAGGGCTGGCACAATCCCAGTGCCCTGGCTGCCCACCTGCCTGTTGCCACGCTGTTTGTGAACTTCAAACTTAATCAAGTGCTTCTGACTGAGCAGCACGGTATCCTGTGCTTTGAACACCCACTGTCACTAATAGTTTGTCAGTGACTCCAGAGGAGTTCCGGTGACTCAGTTTCAGTGGAAACTAGCTAACTAACTGTTGCAACTATGATAAGCATCATTATATGTGTGATATCTGCTTGAACTTGCCACAAGTGGAACTACCCAGCTCTACTCAATCATGAATAAGGTGAAAACCCAGTGCCAGTTATAACATATACGCAGGTCCCATGTCTGGAGACAGTAAAACATTCTGGGTGAGGCATGCATTTTGTGCAAGTTACCCCACAAGAAAACACATTTACTATATGGCCATGGAATTAAAAAAAAAAAAAAAGCAAAAAAAAAGCCTGTATTCAATACTAAGGTCTAAAGAACTAAGTTTTCTACTTCTGGATCATACAGCATAGGTTTATGTTCTATGGCTATGGAATAATAATTTCTGGGCACTCTGTGTTCCAGTATAGGAAAAAAATCAGGTTCTGGATTACTTTATCTATTTCCAAAAGGCACTCACTTTGTCTTGTCAGCTATTCCCCAGGTCACAATTGTGAGTACTTAGGTCAAAGAACGGAGAGTGTGCAAATACTGTCTTGAAATTCCTCACATTTCCAACCAGGAGAGGTAACTGCTTTGAGTAGCTGCAGGCATGAACTGTTTCTGACCTCTTGAAATACTCTAGATGGAAGTAAAAGTGTTCTTTCTGGCTGGAGGAACTCCACTGGTGTAAGAAAATAGACTACTTGGCAGTTATCCTAGACTCAGACATTGCATACTTAGGCTGAACCACTGATTGGGAATGCCCCTGATTACATGGTTCACAGCATGAATTTAAAGACAACTTGGGGATTCCCCCAACAGTGTGCTGAACTGAAAGATACCTTAAAATTTTATCATTGTGAGGAGGAACTCCCAGGCTGTAACAGGAAATGATCAGCTCACAAGGCTGATCCTGGAGATAGTGAAGGTATTTAGAGAGAGCTCTAGAAACTGAAAAGTAAAAGGGTGTGTGGGAGAAAGTCACCTTCTGAAAAGTCTTATCTATGGTAATCTCTGTAAATAATTCCTTTAAATGCATATTGTTTAGTAGAAGATGGTTACAATGAATATTTGAATCTTAATGTTGAGAAATACAGTATCTCAGCTTAAAGTGTAGCACTAATGTATCATTCAGCCTAAAATGAGGCACATTTTAGTTTCTTGTAAGAACAGATATATTTTTCTAGTAATGCCTGACTTCCTGTCCCTGTGTGTTTAGTGATAGCAGTGTTGTACTCTGGGTTTACCATATTATAGAAAGCTACTGTGGTGGCTCAACAAAAAAAAATGCAGTCTTTGGTGACAGGATGCTAATTCCGACTCAGATAAAAAACTAATCCATCAAATATGTTTACCAGAAGCTTTAGAAAATTTACATGTCCAAAATTTACGGTGAATTTTACCTACATAAATGTGTATGTGAGACACACCACTGGGCTGCACCTCTAGGGTTGTGAATAGGGGATTTTAAGAGGAGGTAGGAAAGATGCAGTTTAAAGTTGTGATAAAGAAAGCATCTGTGTAATCCACAGCTCTTGAATGTGGACTTAATATACTGGGAAACACCAAACAACTGGTTTTCATCACTCCCTTGTGCTGGAAGAAGGAAGTTGGCATGGCACACATACATCCTCCAAAATCCATCAGGATCCTTTCTCTTCTGAATCTGAGCAACACGAAGCTGTGGGTGACCTGTGTGTGCTGTGGCTGGTGACCGAGTTAGATCCACATACAGCTGCTGGAAAATCCTGATTTCTATCTTGTGTTAAATCTGGTTCCTTTTGTGAGCCTGAGCACTTGGCGTGGGCTCAAGGGACTTCCTATGAGAAGGGACAAACCCTGCCTTGGTGCTGTCAGTCTGGCGGCTTGCCCAGGATTTTCTAACTTCATTTTATCTGAATGCATGTCCTAATAAATACATGCAGATATGCATATCCTGATCCACCCTATGGTCCCCGCCCCAGGTTAATTTCAAGACTTTTTAGAGGGAAATATTGCCAATGTCTGAGCAAGCATCGAAATTTAGGGTTTTCTCCCGCAAGTTTACATTCATTTCTCCAGAATAAGGGTAAAAAAGACAAAAAAAACCCCAACAAAACCCACAAAAAAAAACAAACCAAAAAACTATTACAGAGTTCTCCCAACCTGTGCAATACTTGGAATTTCTCTCCTTGCTGGTTTTGTCAGACAAAAGAACTTTTGTCTGCATAGTCCTTGCTGCAATGTTGTTTCTAAACTCTTGACATTTTTTTAACTCTTGTATATTTTTTTTTGTTTGTTTGCTTTTTCCCTGGAGCCCCACAGAAGCTTAAGCACTACTGAGAGAAACTACATTACTACATGAATTACTGAGGCGTAAGTGAAGGAGAGGAAAAGGGAAGGTGGGGAAAATGCAGAAGAAGACACCAACTCTGTCCTGGGCAGTTTGGTCCTGACAGTGATCATCTTGTGCAGTGGGCCCTGGTGACCAAGCTTGTTGACCGCATTTCACATTTCATGGGTTGGCAACAGTTTGGTTCCTGTTCTTGTAAGCCACTCTGGTGCAGCTGGGCACTAAATGATCGATTTTTATTCCTAATGTTATTGACATATGTATGCAGGCAAGGCAGTGTGTGTATATATTTAGTGTCTGCAGCTGAGCAGCAGAAGGAAGGAGGGAGGTTTTGTGATTATGGCACTCCACTGACACTGCAAGAACTCTGTGTTGCTGCTGTTTGACCTTATGAGCCGTGCTGATTCAACAGAGCTCTCAGAAATGCCCTTTGCCTGCAATGTGTGCTGGGTTATGCCCCTGCTCTGCAGACAGCAGCTTCAGCTTGCAGCTGGCTTTAGCCCAATGAGAACTACAGTTAAGGAGGCCGGAGCACTGGCTGAAGCAGCTGCCTTTGGGAGCTGCCTTGCTGTCCTGGTGCTGTGGTGGCAGTCCCAGATATAGCACAGGAGTAAAAGAAGGGTAACACAGGCTGTCGTGAGGACTGGGGGTGCATAGCCTGAGGCACTGTCATGTTGCTTATATACAGCCTGGAGAAGCAGAAGAACAGAAACCCTGGGAAAACAGTGGTGGTGGGAAAGGGAGATGGCATGCACACACTTAGTAAAGTGCTTGGGGAATGTCAGATACAGAAGCTGCAATATAACCTGAACACAACCATACAAATACATAATGCCTTAAAAAACCTACAAACAATGATTTTTCATTAATTACCATTACAGATCTCTTAGTCAACTTTGCTTCCATTTTAGCAAATTTTGTGTTAAGATGAATGACTATACATCTGTGAATTCCTTTTTTTTTTTTTCTACAGAGCTGTACTGCCATTTCCTTCAGCAGCTCAGTGTGTCCCTCCTTCAGTTGCTCCATGTACTTTTCCATGAACTTGAAAGTCTTGCTTGGTGATAGCTTTGGTTGGGCAAGGTTGATCTCCAGAACCTCAGGCCTTGCAATGGTAGAGGTTTGCAGTTTGTTGGGTGGAGCTTGCCATGATGGTTTGTGTTAGCTGCTTTTGTAGCATGCTGAACCCTGTCTAGTCCACCGAGGACAGTCAAAGCTGGGGGCCCTGTGCAGCAGCTTCCAACACTGTAACACTTTTTTTTGTTACTCTGGACATGCCACTATCATGTTAATTTGTGCACATCTGAAATTGCAGCTTGGGGTTTCACTAGCAGTGAGTGCAAGCCTCTTCCGTTTCTGGGGATCTGCATATTGATGTTTCAGTTGTCAATTATTTTCTACAACTGGAAGGTCTGCTGTATTTTAGCTTAGTTGTAGTCTTCTTCAAATATGAGTAATGAAAATTCTCAGCAGGCTTTGCTGGGATTTCCAGATTACTGTTAATGCTTTTCTCAGGGGGTGTATTTTTCCAGGGTGGGTGAGGGAATATCTGTTAGTGCAGAGTTTCTCTTAGTCATTTTATAGAGACAGGATTGAAACTAGGTGAAGGTTTTTACTTGGATCAAAACCGTCGTGGCTGGGGCTTCTCTCATGGTGTCATTGTGGGTGAGTCATCCCTATCATCAGGATATTGTGCAGGATCTTTTATATGCTTGAATTTACCAATAGATGAACATGAATCCTACCCCAGGTAGGCAAGAGAGGAGTTTTTAGCTCTCTGGTGGTCCCCTGAAGAGGAAGAACAGTTGCAGGGAAACCACGATGCCAAAAAGCTTCTTCTGATCAAGGGCTGAGCCCTGGGATGGGGACTGCTGAGCATGGTGAGGAGCACATCTGTCCTATGGGTTGGGCATAGGCAGCTTGTGCCTCCTTTTTGCAAGTGAGGTGGTGCAAGTGAAGGCAGTAGGGCTCCAAGATAGATGATTTGGTCTGGGTTGCATTTGCTTCTGTAAGGATGCTCAGAGCTGTGAGTCAGAGCAATATAAACATGGTCTGGACTTTAAAGCAGCTTGTATCAAGTGTAAAGACTCCATTCCCAAATGGTGTTTAGCCATGGTGAACTGAATAGAAAACTGAAGAGGGACTTGAGGAGACAGATTGCAAGATGACAGAGCAGTAAGGGAAGGTGTGTTCACACTAACAGGGCAAAGGCAAGGGACACTGATCAAAAAACCAAATGCATGGAGCACCAGTGGAGCAGCTGTGGTCATGTGCAAACAAGGAGACATCTCTGTATCTAATTTGGACAATGTAGAAATTTCCCTCTTTTCACTGCTCCTTTTACTATTCCTGAGCCTTTCCATTTGTGCAGTGAACTAAAAACAAGTCTGAGGATGTTGGACAGTCCTGTCCCCATGAGGGGAATGACAGCAGGAATTGGAGAAAAGAGCACCCAGGGAAAACCACAGACTTTGTGTTTTAATAATGGAAAGGTGGAGGTCATATGGGGGTGGATAAAAGGAGTTGCATAAGATACAAGTGTGTAATGCTGATAGGTGGTGTGTAAAGAAAATGACCAAACCATCAATTTTCTTCGATAGAGAGGAATGTAGATATCAGAGTGGCCAGAGAAGCCCATGAATAAGATGGGGAAGAAGGAGGTTTCTGGATGACAGGCTTAGCAGCAGAGTGATGGAGAGGACCCTGCATTTACCTATGGCCAGAACCCGCAGGGAAGACATTAGAGAGAGATTTGGAAAGGAAGGGTGAGGCAGGTTAATGAGTCATCATGAAGAGATGATAGATCACAGTAAAGCATTCCTAATCCTACACAGATAGCATGTGCCATGGCCTTGGCATCTCCCCTCAAGGCTGGGGCTGCCTCACTGCTGTGGGTCCCCTGTGATCAGGGGACTTTCCAACCCAGAGGGTGACTGTATGCTTAGAGCCAAGGAGAGGCAGGAAAATCCTGGCCATCTGTCTAAGCATCCCAAAGCACCCCAGCTTGCTTCCTTGGTGTAAAAGGGTGGAATGTTCAGTGCAGATGCAGAGCACTGAGGAGGTACCTGGTGCCAGGCCCATGGACGACTTAGGGAAACCCAAACCCTCCTAGACTTTGCTTTGACTTCTGCATATCAGAATACCAGTGGTGTTTATGGTTGTTTCTTTTTTT
>VYZU01000129.1:43507-57170 GCA_013401355.1 Ceyx cyanopectus | reverse complement strand
GCTAGTGTTTTAGTGTGCTTAGAAATGGTGTAAGGCATCAGTAAGTTTTTACAGAACTTGATTTAAAAAACCCACACCTCTTTAAGAACAATTTACTTAATAAGATAATAGACTTTTCACAGAGGGTGATTATTATTTCTGTTTTATCACAGTTGCCTGAATTTTCCTGCCTATAGAAATAATCAATCTCCTGCATGTTAGGGAACATTACAGATAAACTCTGCTAGAAACAATAGCCTGTGAAAAGATTCCTTCTTAGGAAGCAGAGGAATGTGGATCTTCTCCCGTATGGACTGAAGGAGGGTAGCTTCCAACTCACTGGTTTATTACACTCTGATTTTTTTATAAAAGGAGTTATTGGACCTAACCTAATGTTTGTTTCTCTGGTTTTTTTTTGAGGTTTTTTTTTTTTCTTTTTCATTCTTCAGACAATTTAAAAAGACAGATTATTTTTTTCTTTCATGTTTGTAATTGGCAGCCCCAACATCAAACTTTGGGCTTCAGCGGTTGTCTTGCAGATGTCACTAGTATAGGGGCAGCAGATGACAGTGTTTCCCCCCTCTGCTTTATTTTCATAGACTGAGTGTCCCCTATCAAGCAGTGGCCTTCCTAATGTTGGCATCAATTCATTGTTAGCATATATGCAGCTGGAGTACTGACAAACACATCATCCACACACTGACTCAGGGTGTACCCACTTAGCTTTATAGTATTCAGCTTCTGAGGTTGCGTAGTGCAGATAGGGAGTTAAGCTGTCTGTTCTGGGAATCCAGATACAGTAACATGCACGTTTACCAGCCATTGAATTAGTGTGGTGAAGGACAGACACAGGCAGAAAGCTCATTGAGAGTCTCATGTTAGAAGTCACCAGAGCAATATGTTTGATTTAGGTTTTGTTTTTCTTGAAACAAATACGTTTTCATTTGTTTGTCGACAGCTACATTCTAAGTAAAACAGTTTGAAAGCTTTTGAAAAATATAAGAAATATATTAGACTACTATTCCAGAAGGCTTTTATTCATAGCTCACTAAAAGCTTTATGGAGGAAACTGTAATAAGCTACTAATGACTTTTCAGAATTATCCTATGACATTTTTCTTGGTAATATTTTCCTCATCTTTTTTTTTTTCTTTTCTTTCCACAGTGCAGCAGGTTATTCAAGGAAATTCCCTTCATGTTATCTCCTTGCTGCCCTCAAGGGACTGGCTCATGAAGGGATATCAGTGCATCTTGTTTTGGCTGTGCTGCAGTCTGGCACCTCTGGAGGTGCCTCCTCCAGAAGGAGAAGGCTGCTCAAAAATGCAATGCCTTTCCCTCTATTTTAAGCATCCTGAGGTGCTGTGATAAGAAAAGCCCAAGCAGGAATTGGGGCAAATACAGGACAAGAAAAAAAAGCATCAACTGGGAGAAAAACTAAAGATGAAAAGATGAGTTTAAGAGGTAGCAATTCCTGCCAGAAGAGATGGGCAGTGCACAGGACCCACTTAGAGGATAGATTTTACGAGTTGGAAAAGGCTTTAAAGGAAACATAATAAAAAGGTAAAAACAAACAAACAAACAAACAAAAACCAAACAGAGAAAAAGACCTTGTTTGCATTGTAAGTCCCTCAAGCAGTAACCACATCCTGTCTCTCCCCAGCTGCTTTTCTTTAGATGTTCAGCCAGTGCAGCTCATATATGCAGCACTCATATGGGAGTGAGAATCTGTCACTTGGCCATGACGAGGAAGCACTTCCTCCTGACCTTTCTCTTTGTGTGTTTTCATAATTTAAGGCTGCAAAATTTGTTCAGCTGCTAGTTTGAGGGCCATGTGCCACCTCCCAGACCTGTTATGTCTAAAATTTGGCAAACCAAGGCCAGGCCTGATGTATATCACTGTGAGCAGCCAGGACACCGAATATTGCCCTCCACATGCTGTTAGGTGGTTTTGGTAGCAAGATAAAAGCAACCCTTAGAAATTGATTATGTGCTGGCCTTGACTGGTAGAATAAGGGCATATGAAGAGCTTTCTCATTGCCAAAGTTGTTTAAAGGCAGTATGCTACAACATCCCTTCTGCTCCCTTAGAAGTGGTTGAGTAAGGAAAGGAGCTGGGACCACAACCAGACCCTGGATGCAGTGGCCTCAGATCATGACAAATACTTTAACGGTGAGGGTCTGCCCCTGAGGAGCGGATCAGTTGGAGGCATCATCTCCCAGGCAGACTCACCTCACCCTGTCACCCTAGCATACTTCCTGGGAGCAGCAATGCAAATGCTGGAGTTTATATTTTCAGGACTGTCAACATTTTTATTCCAGGTATGCAAGATAGCAGCTGTAGGTCTTGCACAAAATACTCCATAAGACGGACAGGGCCCAGACCACCTGTAGTAGGCATCCTTCTGTTGAAGATAAAGCTTGCTCCAAGGCTGGGGGCAGGCAATAGCAGAAGCTGGTGTTGTTTTGCCACATTAAAGTCTGTAAATCTTCAGCAGGTAATGTTTTGCAGCTGAATTACCTAAAATTCTCCTCTACTCTGTTGAAAACGAATAACCCACTGCAGCTAACTTTTTGCTGGTGTTGCATAAATGTGTAGTAATGCAATCAGACAATTTTTGTCAAGGCTAACAAAATTAGATGACTTTTTTTTTTCTCCCCAAAATTATATGGAATCTTCAAACCTTAGGGCACCTTCNGAATTGGGGCAAATACAGGACAAGAAAAAAAAGCATCAACTGGGAGAAAAACTAAAGATGAAAAGATGAGTTTAAGAGGTAGCAATTCCTGCCAGAAGAGATGGGCAGTGCACAGGACCCACTTAGAGGATAGATTTTACGAGTTGGAAAAGGCTTTAAAGGAAACATAATAAAAAGGTAAAAACAAACAAACAAACAAACAAAAACCAAACAGAGAAAAAGACCTTGTTTGCATTGTAAGTCCCTCAAGCAGTAACCACATCCTGTCTCTCCCCAGCTGCTTTTCTTTAGATGTTCAGCCAGTGCAGCTCATATATGCAGCACTCATATGGGAGTGAGAATCTGTCACTTGGCCATGACGAGGAAGCACTTCCTCCTGACCTTTCTCTTTGTGTGTTTTCATAATTTAAGGCTGCAAAATTTGTTCAGCTGCTAGTTTGAGGGCCATGTGCCACCTCCCAGACCTGTTATGTCTAAAATTTGGCAAACCAAGGCCAGGCCTGATGTATATCACTGTGAGCAGCCAGGACACCGAATATTGCCCTCCACATGCTGTTAGGTGGTTTTGGTAGCAAGATAAAAGCAACCCTTAGAAATTGATTATGTGCTGGCCTTGACTGGTAGAATAAGGGCATATGAAGAGCTTTCTCATTGCCAAAGTTGTTTAAAGGCAGTATGCTACAACATCCCTTCTGCTCCCTTAGAAGTGGTTGAGTAAGGAAAGGAGCTGGGACCACAACCAGACCCTGGATGCAGTGGCCTCAGATCATGACAAATACTTTAACGGTGAGGGTCTGCCCCTGAGGAGCGGATCAGTTGGAGGCATCATCTCCCAGGCAGACTCACCTCACCCTGTCACCCTAGCATACTTCCTGGGAGCAGCAATGCAAATGCTGGAGTTTATATTTTCAGGACTGTCAACATTTTTATTCCAGGTATGCAAGATAGCAGCTGTAGGTCTTGCACAAAATACTCCATAAGACGGACAGGGCCCAGACCACCTGTAGTAGGCATCCTTCTGTTGAAGATAAAGCTTGCTCCAAGGCTGGGGGCAGGCAATAGCAGAAGCTGGTGTTGTTTTGCCACATTAAAGTCTGTAAATCTTCAGCAGGTAATGTTTTGCAGCTGAATTACCTAAAATTCTCCTCTACTCTGTTGAAAACGAATAACCCACTGCAGCTAACTTTTTGCTGGTGTTGCATAAATGTGTAGTAATGCAATCAGACAATTTTTGTCAAGGCTAACAAAATTAGATGACTTTTTTTTTTCTCCCCAAAATTATATGGAATCTTCAAACCTTAGGGCACCTTCTAGGGAAAAAAAGAAAAAAGAAAAAACAAAAGAAGCACCTTGTAGTTTTCACTTTGCTTTTTTAACTTCCTTGATAATTTTTCTCTTTACTCCTTGTAATTTCCCCCTCTTCTTCTTTATCATCATCTTCAGTCTGATTATCTTCTTATGTAACAGTTTTAGTTATACAAATAAGTAAATGCTATTCCTGAGATGTCAAAAACCAGAGAAGATTGAAATCAAACTATCCAGGGAACATATGAAGTAAACTAAGTATTTACCAAGGGTGTCCCTGTGGTTGTCAGTTTAATTTTATCTAAGCATCACTTTTGGGAGCTGTTGTGTACCTAGATTGACAACATTTGTGGGTGAGGGGAGGAGTGCCATTTCTCAAAGCCAATCTATTGGGCAGTGTGTGCTGAAAAACCACCACAATACATCACTCAGAGAGCTGGCAAGTTTACAAATATGAGAAGGAGAGGGTTACTGCAAATATCGGAGAAGGAGCTTGCTGCTGAAATTAGACAAAAGAGACCCAGCTGGGAAGCTGGAGCTTGGAGGTTGCAAGTGGCAGATCTAATTGATGTGGCATTGCAAAAAGCTGAGTGCCTGTCTGAACAATGGCTAATGTATTGGCTGATGTCAGAAGAGCTGCAATGGTGTTAGCACCAGTGGGAAATATGTTGCAAATTTCTTCTCTTGTTGGACTGATTAAAATCTACAGAAAGATGGACTTTCAATCCAGAGAAAACGGCATTATTTTTAGGGGAGCAGGGTACATCAGACAGTGTGAAAGCTCAGCAATATCTGCACAGGTTATCCAAGCATTGCCGATAAAATAAATCATTGTCATGGCCTCTATAAAGGGTAACCTTTATCTCATGTGGGCTTTTGTTAAACAAGATTGAGGGATGAAACAAAAACAAGCCTCTGTGTTCTCCTCTCTCTACCTATTGACTATGTTACAGGCTCAAACAGGTAAAACAGTGCTTAGCAAGCTCGCTGCACTTCTTTGCCATTTGCTGTCTTAAGCAGGATCTGAGAAATCATGCAACAGTTTTGACTGCAAGGGTCAGTTGCACATTTCTGGGAATACTGCTTCTGTTTTAGAATACAGTCTTCCCAAGTGGGTCAAGCAAAAATGTTTCTTATGGAGCAAATAATTTGTAGATATATTTGGGATTAGTGCTTACCTGCTGCAATTTAAGGTTTTCAGTAAAGTGTATGTGGCATAGATTTAATTTGAACAAATTAATACATGCTTTGAAAGATCTTAAATGTAAAAAATACTTCTGATATGAAACTATTACGCTGTTGTTTTTCTTGTGAGATGTTTGCATGCATAGTACAATAGTAGTTAAAAATTCAAAATGTGACCAACCTTCATAAATTAATAACATCCTGCAAACTTTTGCTTCTCACAGTCACCTTGATTTTTTTTTTTTTATGTAGCAAGCTCTTCTTTGATATTTGTACTAAAATCCACAAAACTCCAAAAATATATAGTCCTTCTGACTAATCTTTCCACATATGAGGGGATTTTTTTCTTGTGGTTTTTCAATAGATACTCAACCTGTTTTGGTTAAGCACCTCTGTAAGCTTTTTCTTTTAAGTCTGAGGTTGTTTTTTTTTTCATGAGCTTGCAGGTGGTTTAGAAAATGTAGTGCTCTGCTTTTAACTTTCTTTTCTGGTCTATGATAAAAGAGACTCTAGATTTTTTTTTTTCTAACTAACTTTCTTATAACTAAGATGAGGCTTCTGTGAGAAATAAACTACATCAAAGGCAAGAGGAAGTTAACTCAGGTGCATCATTGTCAGATTGTCTTGAATATGAAAATTCCTGGCTCTTACCAATTGAAAATACTGTTTCATTTTCCCCTAATTTCATTAAAATATAGAAAATGAACTACTTAAGTCTGAAAAGTGTTGTGATGAAGTTGAATTTACCTTAAAATTGCAGTTTGAGAAAGTTAATTTGGACATAGGGGTCAAGTGACCTGCAAATTCTGAAATTTATTCATTTAATCATCCCACCAAAAATGTGCATGTTTTGGGATAAAAGGTGGAATGAGGAGATGAAACATACTAAAGCTCCTCAGAAGCTGCCATTGTGGCATGTTGATTTGCTTACTGTGCTGCTCACTACTCTGGTAATGTGCACTGCATTTTTTGACACCCTGGAGATAAATTTGAATTTCATTAAGACTTAAGATATACTTCACAAAATTGTTTTATTGGAAAGATGTGCAAACAAAATTATTTATGTAGCTTCTTTGCACATGAAAAGTCCTGGCAAAAGCACACAAACTGTGACGGAGGTAGGACCACATTTCCAAGCCCAAACTGTGTGCAGTTAGAAGGAGCCAGGTTATTCCTTGTAAACATAATTTAATAAAAATAGTGTTTGCAAACTGTTCAGGATTTCTGTATGTTCCTTCTTTTATGCTGTATGGGTTACATGGATTTCTACAGTCCTGGTTTCTGTGAAATGCTCAGCTTAGTAATTTTTCACAAAAGACTTTTTTACCATTGTGACTTGATTTTATTTGTGAACGGATGGACACAGGTATCCCTATAACATAAATCAGCATCCCTGGTACTTCACCTTCTCAGAAGTTACAAAGCTGAGGAGTAAGAAAGCAGCGGTGGGCCAGTTATGCCTTGGTTTAAGTCCTCAAATACCTTCTCTGGAACTTCATCCAAATTAAAGTGACCTGCTAGGAGAGTAAGCTACAGTCTTCAGGATATGACTATGTAATAAAGTTGTTTAGACAGTCCTTGGCTTTCCCAGGACCTCTGCCCTCCACCAGCACTCAGAAGGTGAACAGATTTAAGGGTGACTCTACTTTGGTGACTCCCATATGAAGGAGTAGTGGAAGTGAGGTTAGGGGATTTCTGTGCTCACTGGTCTGTGCAAGTATCCTGTCCTGCTTGGCCGGTCTTCCTATCCTAATCTCTTCTGAAGTTTTATTTAAAGTCTGGTCCTTCCTTAGCTAGAAAGTGCTGTTCGGAGTGCAGCTAGAGCAAATCAGATATGTGGACATCTGCTGCTAGCCCAGCATTGTGGAAACTCTTGAATTCTCCTGTGTGACTTTTAAATGTTAAAAGATGATGGTTGGTCTGGTCCTGTTGCAGATGTCCTCATGCTACAGTCAATTGCAGGACAGTGAGCCAGTAACTTTAACTGAAGCAGTGGAAGGTGTTGCAGGGGTCAAACCAAATCAATAGCACATGCTGCGTTAAGCATGGGTGACATCTGCAGAGCCTGGATGACTCTAATCAGTGAATCACCTGTTTTTGCAAACACTTGGCTCAATCATGTAGGCTTTTTTCTGCCTAACTATGCTAAAATATAGCACTTCTCCTTTTGCCCCACACTCCTGCCTCCAAGTGTCATTCAGAACTGGAGTATTGGCACCTTGCTCCAGGATTATATTAGCTGTGCGTAGTGATGGCAGATGGCCATCAGCAGCTTGCTGCTGTGTCAGATTAACATGCCTCCAGGCAAATATAAGAGATGCCTATAAAAGAAAGCAGCTGTATTAAGAAGTATACACTGCTCTTTCAAGTATTAGAAGAATGTCAGAGGTGAAGCACTTGTCCTTTTTACGAATTCGCTGGAAAAGTATTTTCTGACACAATTCTAATTGCAGCCCTTTGATTCATCATCTATAGGGCCTTGAGATGTTAGCTGGCATTTGGCCATGGTAATGAAATTTGACTTGCCCTTCTTAATTCAGTGTTTAAGGACAAGAAAGTAGGATTTTTTGATTTCATAGATCACTGGAAGAAAAAGGTATTTTGCTCTGAAAAATAAAAGGAGGCCTGGTCTTTTAGGAGCTGCCTTGGGGGTGCTGTATATTTGCAGATGTACACCTAGGAGGAATTTCCCTACTCTGTAGTTAGTAGGATAGTAAACTTTTCAGTAACCTATATTAATAAAATCTCAAAGTTGTTTGTTAGGAATAAAATTCCATTGATCAGCATCTTCAAAGACAATAAATTAAGATATTATGATTGGCTCTGTTCTTGAATGAATTTGCAGTTGAAAGTTTGAATCACAGTGCAGTCCTAAGCACCATATTGTAATACTTTATTCCACTATCTTTAATTGCAGGGAGAAAATCTTACTCCTTCAGGAGGTACATTTAAAGTGCTATATTTGTGGCTTGTCCACATCAAAGAACATCTGTAGCAGAGGAAAATGGACTCTGTCTGCTTTGTGCCTTCAGAACGAGACAGTAAATGTTGAGTAAACCTAATTCACGGAACATGCCTCTGGTGCTTATTCTTATGGGTGTATACTTAAGAATTACTTAATTAAGCAGTACAGTATTAGTAGATGTGGTTAAGATCATCACAGTGGTTCAGTTGTAAATCCTGTCACTGTTATAGTCTTTCTCTTAAAGGATTTAGGTGTTTCTTCTTCCTTATGTTTTAATGGAGAGTTGATGCTGTCAAACTTGAGGCACTGGCAGTTAGGAGTTAGCTTAAATCCATATGTTAGTAGGGCTTCCAAAGCACATTATTTTTTTAATTTTTTTTTTTTTTCAGGCCGCACAGAGGCTTCCTGCAGACCCATATGGAATGCACAGAGCAGGGATTATCACTTACTAAGAAAGAACTAAGGGCAAGAGGAAGCCAAGTTTTGTAGAGCAAAGCGAGAAAATTTACCTAAAATTAAAAGTAATTCATCAAAAGGCTGAAGTACTATCCAATGAAGAAAATTAAAAGGATCATAAACCCTGGCAGATTAAATGTATAAATAGAATTTAAGTATCCAAAAAAGAGTTTGAGGAATAGCTAACAGAAGTAATAAATCTTTCTTCAAATGTATCAAGAACAGGAAGCCTGCCAGAGAGTTTGTAGGGCCAATAGATGATACAAGTATAAAAGGATCACTGAGGTAAGATAAAGTTGTTGCAAAACAAGTAAATAACATCTTTTTAGAGTAGAAGGAGCCAGGGAGATTCCTATCTTGGAGCTTTTCTTTGTAAGAGGCTTATCAGAAGATTGGCCTAAAATTGAACTAGTTAAAAAAATTATAGATCAGTAAAGGAACAGTAACACAATTCTAGAGCCAGATGGTATTCATTTAAGGGTTTTGGAGGAATTCAAGTGTGAAATGTCCAAATGATTAATGTAGGTGTGTAACCCCTTGCTTTACACTGCTTTGATAGGTGGTAAATGTGACACTAGACTTTAAAGCATATTCCTGCTGAGGTCCTGGGCAGCTAGGACAGGTAAGAATAATGTCCATAATAGAAAAACTGGTAGAAATGGTAAGAAAAAAATTAAATAGTGAACTCAGAGTTAAATATTATGTGTTTGGAAAGAGATAATAGTAGCTTCTGTAAGAGGAAGCCTAACATCACTAACCTATGTGTTCTTTGAAGTGTTTTGCCAAAACACGTTAACTGTGAAAGATCTTTTGATATGGACTACCTGGACTTCTGGAAGGCTTTTGGCAAGATTCCTTCACCAAAGGTTTTTAAGTACACTTGATAAGCAGTATAGGTGTACAAGGGAAAGCACAGATAAATAATATACTGAAAGGTAGAAACTTGGCAGGGGTATGTGTGTGGACATAGTCAGCTTTCATGTTGGAGTAGGAACAACAGTGGAACTCCACAAGGGTCTGTGCTATAGGATCTGGTATATCCATATTCAGTGACCACCCTTATATAAAATAATAATAAGACCACCCTTAATAAAATCATGACCAGAAGTGGGAAGAGGATAGTCTGCTACATAAAATTCTGAACTGACAGTACTGCTACTTTTACTATGTTAGACTAGGAGGTAGTTCTTCACTGCAACTGCAGGGAGTTTTATGTACTGATATAGGCATCTGAAGTAGATGTCTAAAGGGCAGATACTACAAACTTCCACTAAGCTTCTCAGTGTAAATGTTTTAATATTGGGTGCCATGAGTGTCCTGGTTTGGGTGAAAACCAAGCAAATTCTGTTCAGTGAATTTACTTTTTCAGCTCAGGTTTTCTAACTAGCCGTACTTTCTAGAGTTAGAAGCATGTTTTGCAGACAGTGTCTGCTTCTAGCAGTGATAACACCTCATGTTTAGATTTACTACCAGGGATGGAATGCAAACCAAGGCCATTGCTAGAGTTTGTGTGTTGCACTGGGGGGTGCAGAGAAGTGAAAGACCACACCTGTGGGGAGGAGCGGACAGGTGACCCCAAACTGACCAACGAGGTATTCCATCCCATACACGTCCTATCCAGTATATAAGCTCGGGGGTCTGGAGGTTCATCCCTTTTTTTACCTTTCTTTTGATCTTCTTCTTCGCCCTTCTTTGGCCCTTCTCGTCCCTCTTCGCTTCTGGTCTTCCCTTTTGGCTTTGGCTCTTGTGTTCGCTCCCGAGACCCGGTGCCAGAGTCCAGCTCCTCCACAGCGTCCGTGAGGGTGATGTAATTACCATCGGGGGGAGGTTGCGTTCGGTACTGGTTTTGTACATATTTGTATATACTTCATTTTCATTTTTAATTAAATTGTTCTAGTTCCTTTTTCTAATCACTAAGTCTCTCTCCCTTATTCCTTTTCTCTCCCCTTTGGGGAGGGAGGGGAGCTAAAAGAAAGCAGTCTGTTATCAGTCTGGGGATTGCCCTGACTCCAAACCGTGACATATGAGTAGGCACTCATGACTCTGAAAAAGGCTCCTTGCTCTGTGCAAATGCTTTCTTAGGTTGACTGGTGTAACTATGCTTTTATCTGTGGATTACCAACAGTTGTACCAGGCTTGAAATGAAAAGCCACTCTCTCTATAGATTCCTGATGTCAGTTCATATCACACTATTTTCTCAGCAGTCGGAGTAATTTTAGGCTACTGTACAAAACCATGCACAAGTGTATAATTCTGCATTAGCTGGTAACAAATGAGTAAAAGAAACTCTGAGCAGACAATTAAAAAATGCATGATGCCAAAGGAAGAGGGAATGACCATCCTGGCTATGTGAGTACTAGGCTTGTTCTCTGCATTAGAAAGCTCCCTGTGTCCCTTGGGTTTAACAGTGCAGGCTGGGTCATGCCCATGTGCTACCAACCATAGTGCTTTTCTGTGGGGACTTCAACACCTAAACAGGTGGTTTTGTGCCAAGGAACCTAATTGGCTCATCCCAGGTGGCTGCAATCTCAGTTTGACTTGCTCTTTTTTTTTGATCCAAAATACCTTATTCTGCTCTTAATCTTTGCTAGTGAGATAGTTTGCTGTGGGATACCTCCAAGCGGAAAGTATGGACTAATCATGGCAAGTCCTGGCATCATGCTGTAAAATATGCTGTGTTGAACTATGATGTAATTTCTCATTGCTTTTAATATTTTGAACAGATAGCTACATAAAAACTGTCCTTGAGATTACAGGCATTGCACAGTGTCCCATGGAAGCCTGGGTAAGCAGAAGTTTCTTAGAATGTCCAAGCCAAGAGCAGTGTTGACTCAAGACGGACCACACTTTCAGCCTGCAGGCTGCAGTGTTCTGTCAGGTGTGGTCGTCAATGACAGTAGAGATGTAGCTCAGCATGATTCTGGTGTGAAACAGGGGTAGTGATCCATCTTCGTTGCTCTGGCATAGTGATCATGTCAGACTTGTCGGGAGGGAGGTCATAAGTAGTTCTCAAAGCCAAGGTTGTTCTTATATGGTCAGCTGGGTCACTGTACAGAGTGCAATTTGCAAACAAAAAGGTCAGAGCTGGGCTATGGGGTGAGATGAGAATGTAGCTCAGAAAGGGGACAGCTTAGATATAGGGAAAGGACCAACAGCTAAATCAATATCCCCATCTTTGGTGAGTGCTTCACATTACTTCAGGACATTTTATTTCAGATGTGAGGTTAATTTTTTATCTACTCTTTTACCTTCCCTTATCATGGAAGTTATCTACCTTAGCTTATCATGGGTGCATGATGAAAATAGTTCGAATGCTCTTTGGTGATACTGCTGATCCTCACGGTATTTTAATAACCATTTCATTATTATACTAGATTTTCAAGTTTAGGTTAATCTAATTAAGACATTTTAATTAATTAATCTCTTAATTAATTAAGAGATTAACCTAGGAGTGATTCTTTCATGAGGCTTTAAGTTTCTGGACTGTTTAACTCCTTGACATATTTTATGGATAGATTTTAAGAGATTCCAGGTTTTATTTGACTGGAGAAAAATCAGATTCAAAAGTCCAAACAAGGAGAATAATAATACTGTGGTGAAGTTCTCCTTGGAAAAACTATTGCTTATATATGACATGCTACAACTGCAATGAATACACTCTGGCTCTCTACCAGTAATGCAGGAAAAGAAGAAGATGAATAGCTGTTAAAAATTTTCCTACAGAAGATTTATTTATATAAAAAATGGTCTCCAACGTGATTAAATTGCAAGGTATTTGTAGTGGAACATAGCTAATGGCCTTTATTATGTCTCCAGCACAATGAGGATTTCAGAGGTTATTAATAGAATGTTAAATGGGACAGATATTAATAACTATGTGTTCTCTGTGAAGTCCATTGTGATGACTGACAGAACTTCTCTTACACAGTCATGGTTTGTAATTCACACTTCAGACTTTCATGAAAAGACCTGCAAAATGCATCCCTTACAAAGAATATTGGAATTTTTAAAGTACAGTTTCTTGAAGTTGTTCAACACTATGAAGACTTATTTTAAATAAAAAGGGAATATATTGGTCAAACAGGCAAAACTACTTGATAGAAACAAAACAAAAAAGATTGCAAACTTTCCTTCCAAGTCCCAGGAAATTTTGAGGTATCAAGCAACCTTGCAATTATTGCATAAGCTATTTAATAGTATTTTTCCTTTTGGTACTGAACTTACTACACTTTAAATTGAGAAATAAAGAAGAAAAACCTAAGGGATAGTTTGAGAACAGCCAAAAGAAAATTGTTGTGAATAACCTTTGTAGAAGGTCTTTACCAAACTGCTAGTGATCTTTCCACCCTTCTGTGCTCTAGGTTCAGTTCATATTTCTGGTACATACTATTTCACAAGTATGTATCTGACTTCTAAAAAATTTATTGTGCTTATCTAATCAAAGTGTCATTGAAATAAAATGGTACTTCTAACATAGCATGAGTGCTGACCACTTTTAGCCATCTCACCTTTAGTGTCTATGCATGACATCTTTATTTGAAAAAAATAATTGCAATATTTACTTTACTCCAGATATCTCTTTCTTATTTATTTTAGGAGGCTCAGATCTTTAAAGACCTTTAAAAATACAAGTCCTCTTGAAGATCATGGCTTCCATTGAAATAATGTAAAGTTGGGTATCCAATACTCTTGTGGAATCTATCTGAGGCCTACAGGACTAAGGACAATCTTTGCAGTGTTGTGTGGCACAAAGGCTCTTCAGTGATACTGAAAGGTTGTTGCACAGATCTTTAAAAGTAATGACAACAGCCAAGAAGTAGGTTTTTGAATTCCATTTCAGTGCTTGCTACTGACTACCATACAAATTACTGATGCTGATCTTTGATATTCCACATTCATTTCACAGAATCACAGAATCACAGAAATTAGGGGCTGGAAGGGACCTAGAAGATCATCTAGTCCAACCCCCCTGCCTGAGAAGGATCATCTAGACCAAGTCTCTCAGGAACAGATCCAGGCGGGTCTTAAGTGTCTCCAGAGATGGAGACTCCACAACCCCCCTGGGCAGCCTGTTCCAGA
>VYZU01000129.1:0-15473 GCA_013401355.1 Ceyx cyanopectus | reverse complement strand
TATATATGGACTGGATTGAAAGTTGGAGCATGAAGAGTACAAAATCTTATAATAAATAAGATGGACAATGAGGATTTAAGTTGATTTATTTTGGGGTTTTCAACAACTAAGTCCTGTAATCAGGAAAATTCTAGGAGCTTGATATTGAAAAGTAAGTTTTCTTACTTTCAATAATACCTGTAGTACTTTCAACTACAGGTTGTGTGAATTCTTCAGAAGCTCTTGTTAATGGCTGCCACCCAGAGAAGGACAAGTGTTGCATACAAAGAATAAAGAAAGTAGATAAACTAAAAGCCAGTCTCACTCTGGACACTGTTTTGAAAGGAAATAAATATTTTATTATAATGAAGAACAAGTGTTATGGTGGTGAGTCTGCCTTTCACTCTGGGAGTCCTGGAAGAACAGCCATTTTATTCCAGTCTTTGTGTAGTTTCTAGCTGTTTACTGCCTGACTGCACTGACTTCTTGTGATCAATCTATTAGTTACCACATATGCTATATGATATTAATGTGATATTGAGCAGAAGCACAGATTTTTCCAGGAAGCATGTAGGGAGGGCTCACATTACACAAGAGTGCCCTGGTGCCAGCATGCTCTCATATGGAACGACATCAGACAAACAAGTGATTTCCTTGGAGTGTGTCCTAGGAACTTGAGGAGTTCTGACAGGAGATCTGACATCCCATTTGCCTTGAATTTAGCATTTTGATGACATCTTGCCCAACTGTACTTTTATACCATTATAAACCATGGATTTTAAGCTGTCTGAAAGAGATTAAATGGTTTTCCAATCAGCTGCTGCAGTCTGATGCTTGGCATATGAGTAATGGATAGGGTTACCAGTTTGGAAATGTGTGGAAAATTAGTGATTACCTTTTACAGAAAACACTGCAGAGAGATTGGTGAAATTGTTTAGAAAACTAGGAGATAATTGCTGTGTTCTGGTAATTTTTATTTATTTTTTTTTTTATGGAGACGCACTTGCTTCTTATTTTCAATTTAATTTTCCTGTGCATACACCATATATAAAAGCCATTATGGTCACTGGCATCAGAAAAAAAAAAAGAAGCTGCTGCAGAGTAAGGCAAGGTCTTCACCCTGTGTAACTGATGAATGGTCTCTCAAACCAGCCATGTGATATTGTTTCACATGAAATGGAAGTTTAACAAATGGTCAAGAGCTATTCCTGCTCTCAGAAGGATTTTGTGGTCAACATGTGTGTGCTGGTTGTTTAAAATATACATATGACCCTCCTTTATCTGGTATAGCATCTCTGGACTGCATCTTACAGCCACTCCTGGTGCTAGAGTAATGACTACAGAGTCTGGTGATCCTTTCTAGCAGATGCTGCTGTTTTCTATGAGTGGGAGTGGTACTCATAGTTTGAAAAGCATCATTACCCTCCTTGAGGTGAGCTTGGGGTGATCAGTACATCCATTGAAATGTGGCTGTGATATGGTCTGGCAGGGGAACTGGACATGCCAAGTAGGATGCTGCTTCCTTCCTGGCACAGGCACAACCCTTCTTAGATGGCTTCTTGCAGTATCTGTTGGTGTTTTCCAAAGCAGTCACAATCCTTGTTAAAAAAACTCGGTCAAGTTCAGAGAAGTACTGATCTACTCCAAAACTGGGTCACCAACAAGAAGAAAAAAAGACCAAAATGAAAATACTAAGTTTTCAGAGGGATAATTTCTGATAAGGCTGTAAGTGGTCTATTGTGCAAAGGCTTAGAAGAATTGTCTCTGTCTGTTGAACAGCAGAAGCAGGACATAATTTACAGCATGTTTAGTCTTGGGAAGTGACTGTATTACCAAGTGTGCTGTGACCCAGTTAGGGAAAACATGATGCCTGATACCTGGGGGTAGTGTAGGTAGTTCTGCACTTTGATATGAGTAATGTTTATCATTCTTTAATAAAATATAAGTTATTTTTTACATCTTTTCCAAGGCTTCCCCTTCCCACTCTATTTCCAAAATATTGCTCAAAGATAATTACCCACATAATGTCAGGAGAAGTTATATTTAATTACCTTATAAGAGATGAAGGAGGCATCAGGAGAAGTTACGCTTAATTACCTTATAAGAGAGGAAGGAAGCAAAAATATGCTGTAAAACAACTGTCTAAACCAAAGTTTAATTTCTGTCTACCTCCTCAAGAGTTTTCCTGCGTTATGACCATGATATTTTCCCTTGATGCTCCTTTGCCTCTTAATTTTCAGGTGAGTCTGAATTAAAACCCTGGAGCTGAGGAAATTCAAACTTAATCAGTTTGAAGGAAAGTATAAACTGGAGCAATAATCCTGCTCTGTGCTTCCTTCTTAAAGCTAACAAAGAAATTACATGAAATGAAAAAAGAAGACAGCTTGGTTGAAGGAGAATGTATGGTGAGATCTGAGGAGGTATTTAATACACACAGGGTCTGCCTTGGAGATGATGCCTCATGTGCTCTGCAAAAGCGGGTTGCAGTTCACAGCCTGCAGGTGAGCTTTTGCTGTGCAGGTGAGCGAGTAAAGCATCCCTGCAGAAACCACAGCATCCTGGATGCTGTCCCCACCCAGGGCTGTGGGCTGAGGCTGCACCACTGGGCTCAGGCTCCTGTGCAGCCGGGTGGGGTCTGGCAGCCTGCAGAAATCCTTGGCCTCGTTCCTGAAGGCTCACAGAAGAATACAGAGGGGTAACAATTTTAGGAATGTAGGAGTTGCCTCAGTAGTTACCAAAGTTGTATCTTAGACACTGATTAAAAATATTCTTTGTGTAGGTTGAAATAATAACACCATATTGTACTGACTGGACAGAGAGGGGGAAGAAATAATGGAACTTATTTTCAATAGACATTGTTGAAAGGGATCCAACATGAATAGAGATGATGTTTATAATAGTTTCACAGTTATATTAAGCTAAACATAGAAAATGAGGATATTACTTTTATATGTGTACAAAATTTTTCCATTATAAACATTTAAAAATAGCAAATGGCATCAGAACAGTGATTTAGGGCATGATGCTACTTGCTCCGGAATTTTGCCATTTACTTCAATGGGAACAGTTTCTTAATGAAAGTAGAGATTTTAGAGTAAGAACTTAATAAAAAAATCTGAAATATTAACTACTGTTATTGTGGTTTAGACACAACTGGGACCTCTGCACCATTTGGCCTCTTGTTCATTCCAACCCCCTGTCCCCGGTGGTATGGGAAGCAGAATCAGGAGAAAAAGGCAAAACCCTGTGGGTTGAGGTAAGGAGAATTTAACAGAACAGTGCAAGAGAAGAAACAAGAGTAGTAACAATAGTTACAAAACTATATATATGTAAAGTGAGTGATAGGAAAGGCACCAAATTGCTTACACCTGCATGGGCAGTGCCACTAGAGACCTGCGCCTCTGCCCAGACCATCCCTGCCCTTCTACAGTGGGCAATGCTGTCAGTAGGGTACTGAATATCCCATTGGCAGGTTTGGTTGTCTACCAGTAGTTTTTGCTGATGGTGTATTGAAAGTACTCAATAAAGAGTTGTGAAATACAATAAATGAATAAAAAGGAAGACTGTTGAAATGTAGGGGGATTCTGAAATTTCCCTCCTGAGACAGATGGACATATAATGCAGCAAAATTATTTTTATCACCTTCTGTGTCTCAGAAGCCTATCTTTAAATAAAATGTTAATGCAAACTCTTTACACCAGATTGTGGTACTGCTGTCTCTGATTCTGATTTCAACTGTAAATTAAGACTAATTCTGGTAAGCTTATTCTGAAATGTATGCGTGAATGAAACGAGACTTGTAGTTTCTGCTTTTGCAAAATTTTTGAGCTTTTCTGGGCTTTGGGGACTGGAGCATCTCTCTTATGAGGAAAGTTTGAGAGAGCTGGGACTATTTATCCTGGAGAAGACAGAGACCCTATCGATGTCTGTAAATATCTAAAGGATGGGTTCAAGGAGAATGAAGCTGAGCTCTTTTCAGTGGTTCCCAGTGACAGGACAAGGAGCATAAGCTATAACACAAGAGTTTCCATCTAAATATGAGGAAAAACTTTACTGTGAGGGTGATGAAGCCCTGGAACAGGCTGCCCAGAGAGGTTGTGGTCTCCTTCTCTAAAGATATTAAAAACTTGCCTGGGTGTGAACTTATGTAATGTGCTCTAGGCCAGCTTGCTTTGGAGGGGGGTTTGGACTAGATCATGTCCAGAAGTCCCTTCCAACTCCAACGATTCTGTGACACTGGGGGTACCTGACATCACAAAGCACACGGTAATTTTCACCTGGCTGCCCCTGCATCATGTTCTACTGTATGCATTCCATGATGTCAACTTGGGCTATGACCAAATGAGAGGTAAATCTGACATGTGTAAAAACTCTGCCGTCTCTCTCCTGAGAGTCTGAGGCTGGATCTAAAGCAGCAAGCATTTCAAGTCCAGATGTCACTGAGCTTGCAATTCACTAGCAGCAGCTGCTTCATGAACCAAACCTTGGCAACTGAAGGGCTGGACACTGGCACTAGCTGTGTGGATTGTGATGTTTATAACTAGATCTTGAGTTTCTTCTTGAGTACAGGTTAGAGAATGCATAAGGAAAATTGAAGAAGATGGAGCTTAATTAACTTGCCTTTTCAGGCAGACTGCACACATTCACTAATTTTGCTGGAATTGTTTGTTCCTCTGTAACATCTGAGGGAAAAAACAATGTTGTATAAATCAGATGCAATTAAAATAAAAAAGAAAAATATATATTTCTGCTGTATTACAAGGCCCAGGTTGTAAGAGCCAACTAATGTTTGCAGTGTAGCTCATATTTGTTTTTCTGATACCAAGTGTCTCCTAAAAGTCTAGATGCTGCAACTCAATTGCCTCTGCTTCTGGAATGAAGTCAAAACTCTCCTTTCAATCAACAAGGTGCTGTTCAGTTTGGACACTGTCCTATACATACCACATGCACATGGGGATGAGACAAATCCTTCCTGTGAAAATCCACAGGATGACTGGGCTCTCATTTGATGCTGACACCTACACAAAATGTCACTGTCCGCAGAGTCACTGAAATATGTGGATCTATCCATAGGTCTCTAGGTGTGGATCTTGGGAGAAATCAACTATTTCTGGGAGATGCACGCAGACCCTGAGTAGAGGCAGTGGGGACAAGAAGGGAGCAGTGTGGGTCTGTCAAAGGGGAAAAAGTCTGCTGTACATGGGTAAACAGCCCTGTCTGGGACCTCCTTCGCCTGTGCCAAAGTACAAGATATCCCCTTTTGACGACATTAGGAGGAAAGTGACTTCTGCTACCTGGCTATTCTTTTGGTCTTTTCAGCTATAGCTCTTTCCCTTCACTTGCAACTTGATGTTTTCCTCTCCTGTGACAGGCTTCTGTGAATTTCACATAATAAATGAATGTAATTGGGTTTTCCTATATGTAAAATAGAGGGGAAAATACTTTCAACTGCTAATACCTGCACTAATGAGTGAAAATATTCCCCTTAAATTCCAAATAACTGTGATAGTTCTTGACATTTGCGGTGCCTGCTATGTAGTTTTCTAGAACAGGTTATTGCTGTGTGGCAAGTGAATAGGAGTTCCTGGAAAGACACTGCAGACCTTTAATGACTGGGCTGACTCAACAATCAATGTCTGCAAACTGTTCCTTGGATTTAATAATTTTAAAAATCAATTTGTTGTCTAGATGCTGTTGCTTGTTCAGTTATGTATGCAAAAGCAAGAAGGGAAAGCATATGTTGTTAAAATTTTTCTAATGATAATGCTATCCATAAGCTTTCTTGATACAGGAATGTGAATAGATGGACCTGCAACTGAAGTTTAAAAAAAAATAATTAATGGAATAAGCTATGAGATGGAGAGATCTTGTAATTAATTTTAAATTTTTCCTTGCTGTGTTTAGATAATACTTTTTTTTTTTAGAGTTTGAATGACTCCTGTAAAAAAGTTGAAAGTCCTTGTCTGCATTTCTACATGTACATGCTTCTGTATTTGTTGTGACTGCAAATACTTTTCCAAGATCCCTTTTTACTGGCATTTGAGAAGAAATTTTTTTTTTGAACAATGTTATAGTTCACAAAAAAGTAATTGACTTCAAGCTGATGACATGATTCACTTGGCTTCACTCTTAATGTTTCTTGTTAAATAAAACCTTTCAATCCTCTACAATTTTCGGAGCGATTAAGACTATACATTTTTTACTTTACAGATTTAAGAAAGAGGTGTTGCACATGCAGGGAACATAACAGTTTTAAAAAGACCATCAGTGGTGACATAAACCTAGTCATTCACTGCCACTACTGAACCGAAACCCTGAACCTAAACTAACAATTTTATTGTTTCATACAACATTTGCAGCGGTAACTCTGTTTAGTCAGCTAGGTTGCAAAGGAAAAAAACCCCAAACAGATGAGTGGGGACCTTCTAAAGCAGTGTATGTGCTTACATGGAGCTTGTTTATGTGTATTCCTAAAGTAGAAGGGGATAGACCTTCTGAAGAACCATTTCCTCCTGTTATTTTTCAGTCCAATTTTACACTGTGTTCTGACTGAAAGAAGTATTCTGCCTTCTCCACTGAAGTTAATGAATTTCTGCAAAATTTTATTTCACTCTAAAAGCTTCTTAAAAAAAACCCAAAAAATAACCAGACCCAAAATATTATTCCAACGATTTGCCAGTGACAATAGAAAATCAAGATTTATTCCTGCATTTCAGATAACAGCCAGGTACATACTGTTATATAAAAATAGCCACGTAAATATGAGTACTTGAGATGTGTGTATTGGTTGCAGAGTATGAAAAATTCCCCAAGCAGTGACCTAGACATATAGATGGGGGTCCTGGTGGAAACGGGGATGACCATGAGCCAACAATGCACCCTCGTGGCCAAGAAGGCCAATGGCATCCTGGGATGCATTAGGAGAAGTGTGGCCAGTAGGTCAAGAGAGGTTCTCCTGCCCCTCTACTCTGCACTGGTGAGACCCCACCTCGAGTACTGTGTCCAGTTTTGGACACCCCAGTTCAGAAAAGATAGAGATTTGCTGGCGAGAGTCGAACGCAGGGCCACCAAGATGATTAGGGGAATGGAGCATCTCCCTTCTGAGGAGAAGCTGAGAGAGTTGGGGCTCTTTAGCCTGGAGGAGACTGAGGGGGGACCTCATCAATGTCTATAAATATGTTATGGGTGAGTATAGAGAGGATGGATCCAGACTTTTCTCAATGTCATCCAATGACAGGACGAGAGGCAATGGGTGCAAGTTGGAGCACAAGAGGTTTAAGGTCAACACAAGAAAGAACTTTTTCTCAGTGAGGGTGCCAGAGCTCTGGAACAGGCTGCCCAGGGGGGTTGTGGAGTGACCATCTCTGGAGACACTTAAGAGCCGCCTGGATCTGTTCCTGGGTGACTTGGTCTAGGTGATCCTGCTTAGGCAGGGGGGTTGGACTAGATGATCTTCTAGGTCCCTTCCAACCCCTAATATCTATGAATCTATTAATCTATGTTTGCTTTAAAATATCTGGTATAGACTCTTCTAAGCACCTGACACACGTACATTTTGGGGCTAATTCATGGCAGTGTTGAAATGAGAAGTATTTAGAGGTGATTGTATCATTCTCTACCAATTTTCCTACCTATCTCTCAGGCTCTTAGTGCACAAAAAATACTAGTGGGCTCCCATGGGCAGATTGGGCAGGATGTCTGCCGGTTTTATCACACAGGTTGCAGAGCTCCTTCCAACACCCCTGTGGCCGTGAGTACTTTAAAAAATTGTACGTGGCATGACAAAAGTGCAGTCTTTTAAATTTTTTTTTTCCCCATTCATTTGTACTAAATGAGTGTTACACAGATTTCTTTGTCCTGCTGGACGAGATGGCATTTCTGGGAGCACTATGTGCAGGAGCAGAGCAGCGGGAGCATGCCCATGGGGCTGGCAAGCAGGAGAGAAACACATTGCAGAAAGGCTTGTGTTCTGATTCCTTTGTACTGATTTGTGAGACTGATGCATGTAATTGCCTCTTGATGTCTTTTGGTTCTAATAACTTTTGTAAGAGTTCTGAGAAAGCTGGAGGCTCTGGTGTTAATTTTATTAAGCCTTTTCTTAGGAGCTAACAGAACTGGGAAAGGCTGATGGCTTTGTCAAACACTCTGCACCAGGATGCAGAGACTGTTGTGCAGAGACTGTAAGGATAAGTGGCTTGGTGTGTGGAGAGTCAGTGTGCAGGTGATTAGTGGAAGTGTTGTCCCAGGGGCTTTTTATCTGTATTTAATAAATGCATCCAGGTAACCTAAAGGTAAGGTCTGAGCTAACGCAGGTAGGTAATTTTGCATGGCTCCAGTATAGTCTACCTAAATCTCCCTGTATGATGCCTGGAAACTTCTCTCTTGGGAAGACACGATTTTTAAACAGCTTGTGCATCCAGGTGACTTCTCAGACTAAAATTCTTCTAGGAAGTGAGAAAATACATATATGTAAAAGAAAAAAAACCCAACAAAAACCAAATAACCTGTACTATATGAGCTAATACAAAAGAAGACCAAAGAGCTATAGCTGTGGAGCAAACTTGTTTTGAGATTATCTCAAAAATCTAAAGATTTTGTGGTGAATGAAGAAGTCAAAACGAAACCAACCTTGTACACAGCCCAGGTCTTGGCCTCTTTAGCTAACCTGCATGAAAACATACCATCCCCCAGTGAGTTAGGAATCTCCAGGACACAGAGGCATTTCAGGTAATCTACAGTCCTTTCACCATTAGTGTTTTGTGTAGAAACTAATCTGAATATTTCCTTTGGTTTTATGAATTGATAAGATGTCTCAAGCTGTTCTGGATGAGCTGGTTTTGTCCTTTCCTATAGAGAAACACAAATCTAGAAGTTATTGGTCCCATCTACAGGTACATTTATTTTCTTTTGTCTTTCATGCAAATTGTATTTGCATTTAAAGCGCCTCCAGACCTTGAGAATAAACTCCTTTCTTTGGGAAATGAAAGCCTTCCTAAGTCTGTTCACCACAGATTCCCATGTAGGTCTCTTTTTTCTCACCTTTACCTCATTTCTCCACCTGTCAGTTAAGCACAGGATCTAAGAGAAGATGTGTCAGTATATCGTTTTAAATGATGCTTTCTCACTGTTTTCCCCTAGCAACTTCAAAGACGCCTCTTTGTCCAGTGAGTGAAAGCCAGTAATTTAGTAGTTTCATAACTACTTTGTATGTTTTGCTGTTGCTGTAAATATTATTTGATAAGCTACACTTGTCCCAAGACTCCTCCAATATGCAAGTGTTTGCTAATGTGCTCTCTCTCTGGTTTTTTTTCTTTCTTTTTCTTTTTTTTTTTTGTTTTGTTTGTTTATTTGTTAGGTTTTTTTTTAAATAAAAAATCTTTCTGTTTCACAGAAGGGGAAAAGTGTGGCCTTTCACCACATTCTTCTCAGGAATTTTTTTTTCCATTTTCTCAGGAAAAATGTAGGACTTTGCTTCAAAACAGCAATGACACTTCTTGCATCAGAGTACAGAGATTGCCCGTGCTTTTGGTTAATCTTTTCTGGGTTTGGTTTCTTTTTTTGGTAATGGATCTGTTCAATCTTTTCACAAATAATGTACTCTAAATTGAGTCATGGAGGTAAAGGAAAAACTAAGTAGATCTGTTGTCTTCTATGCCGGAGTCTGTACCTGAAATATAGTCTTTCATTAACAACAGTTAAGAAAAAAAAGCATTAATGCTCCCTAGGATTAGTGAGCTTTGCACTCCAACAGCTTGTGACTGAGTGCTTAAACCAACAGATAGGTCTATGGCTTCTTGATTTTTAAATTCTTCCCTTAGAGCACAAAGGCCAATAAAAACAGGGAAATGGAACTGCTCACACTTCTCATTTCCTGATCCAGGATGGTGTCTTCTGCCAAAGGCAGTATGTAGGTACTTAATCACACATGCAGAACCTAATATTCACATCACTTCTTTTTTACTTGTGTGCGTGGGCAAGCTCTCTCTCTTTCTTTTCACTGATAACAGAGGCCTTCTGGATACTGCTCAGGATTTTTGGAGATGGTTGTTTTCTATGACACACTTGGTTTCCTTTTCAACCTATTGGCAGACCTTCAGATCCTGAAATTTGATCCCCAAAATGTGTTTGGAAAGAAAACTATGACTTTAATTTTGGTGCTGTACTTGCTTTGATTTCTGTTTGTCATTAGGCTCAGTGAATGTGGTGGAAACTTATCTAATACTTAATATCGTTTCCTTTTGCCGTGACTCATACCTTTCTATGATTTTTGCCTCCCCCAGTGGTATTGCAGGTGGACTTCAAATGCTTAATCTTTGGTTTTCTTGTCTTAATTAATTTTAAACTCTGCTTGCTATTTTTGCTATGTTGATATATTTTTTGCATTTCTAGGATAATGCTAAGTAGCAGAAAGTTACTCGTAAAATATAGGTCTTGTTGGTAAGATACAGGTATTACTTGCTACATTTTTTATTTGGATTAATTATCTGCTATTAGAAATAATGCTAAGCAGCAGCAAGAAAAAAAACATATCCCTAGTTCCTGTCATGAGTAAAGGCTGTTCTCGGGCTGCTGACCCTTCAGGGAGCTTGCTTTCTACCTCTCAACCTGCATGTAGATGGTGATTGCAACCAGGACTTGGTGTCAGGGAAGAGTGATGGCTGGTGCTGATCTGCGGGGGCGTTGCAGTTTGCATGCTGTCTGCAGTGGGGCCATGACCTTCCCTACATTTGCAGGGACCAGCATCAGGAGTGGCACCTTAATACTGTTTCCTCTTTGGTGAATCCCTGGCACCTTTCCCACCTCTCGGTTTCACACTAAGAATACATGTCCAGTAGTGGCCATTAGTGTGCTGTCCTACTGTTTGCACAAGACAGTGAGAGTTCCTTTCTTGTGCATTTTAACTATCATTTTGTATTTTCCCTGGCTTTTTTTTTTTTTTTTTTTTTTTACACTTAATGAAGGATCTTTCAGATGGTACAATCAAGATGGTTTATAAGCATTGCATCTTTGATTTCATAATCTTCTGACATTTTGTTCTTTTTCAGCTTTTCAATTGCAGTCTGGGATTTAGAATTAGATACATAAAAAATGGAAGGGAAAAATTCATTATTACCTAGGAATGTATTTTAAAATTGAAATTCTGTGAAACACAGTGATTTAAAAAGGCTCATTTCTCTAACCAAATGTCATGCCATGCTTTCTGTTGAAAGCAGTATAATTGGATTTCCATGGAATTAAAATTTAAATACAAATACATTCTTGCAATGAGAACCTCTTCAGTGTCTTCATTACCAAAATGAAACAAAGACATTTCAGGAATTATATATTGTAATAGCACACAATGAATAAAAATAATGTCATGTTGTAGCTAAGACTGAATTCAGTAGTTAGCTAACTTGCAATCAGATGAACTCCATAAAATGATGTTTTACAGTTTTCCCTAGATCCACAGGGGAAAGCGTGTAGGAAATCTTGCACATTTCCACAGTAGCAGGCAACTGCCCATGTTTCTGAGTTTCATTTCTGACACATATTGTTTTCCATGAAGTGCTTGAAATGTGTATTTAACTCACAGTAATGGAGTGCTCTGACAGGTTCAGTGAACAAATGAAGCTTATGACAATGTTTAAGCTTATGGATGTTCAGGAACCAGATGTATTGCTTTGTTTGCATTAAAAGTTCTTGTTCTAATATATTCAGATTAGATCACATGCTGAGAGTATAAAAATTCTTGATGTAGCAATTCATTACCCTCCTCATAGCCTTCAGCACATATATTTTGTCATATTTAGTATCTATACAAGAAGCATGTAAATAACTATGATGAATTCCTTAAGTAAGTTTTTAGTTGAATCAGAGGACAACTTAGATTTATAGTGGCTTGGAAAATAGGCACCATTATTATTTCCAAATAATGATCATGAAATAATTTGTGCTTGTGCTTTTATGAAAGTGATGACTTCTGTAGAGGAAGTCAGTGGTTTCCTAATGGAGATCCTCACTAATTTCATTGATAGGACTCTATGCATAGAGATTTTAGGTTATGTGGGATTTCCTGAGTCTTTTCACTCAGAAATTTGACAACATTCAGAAATGATATGTTGTCAAAACATGCCTAAAATTATGTTTGATTTGGCTTAAAACCTTCTTTCATTCCCNGAATTATTTTATAATTTTTATTATTTTCTTTTGATGAATATCTTCCCAATTTATAATAAGTCTTCTTTCCACTTGAGGAAAATCAAGATTAATATATTTAATTTCTAGGTTCAGAAAATAGAGTCTGGAAATGTGGATTCTTCTGTTCCCTAAAAAGTTTAGAATGGAATATTACTACATGGTAATTTTTTTCAGTTTTGTCCTGAGTAGCATCAGTCAGTCCAAATGTCCCTTCAGCTGTTTTGTTCCTGTGTTGTCATGAGCTCTACAATCCCCCAGGGCTGTCCTTAAGAAACACATTAATTCTCCTAATATAATGAACATGTTGTTACCAATATATAATGGAACAACTCCACCTCTCTACACTGAGAGTATTTATAAACATTTATTGATATGAGATGCTGCTTTTTATAGCCTCTTTCTTCTGTGTCTTGTAGTAAATGACCAAAAGAACCAGCTCTGGAAATGACACTTGAGACATGAAGGTCCAATGAAGAGAGCAGTGCTGGAGAATACTTACAGTGGGTTGCATAAGACTCCTTTATTTCATGAAAAAAAATAAAATCATAAAGAATTGATTTTAGCCCAGAAGGAACAGTCAGTAGAGAATTTGTCCTTCTGAAGAATATAAATGACTTAGAGAGGAGGTTTGACTGAACGTAGCAAAGGCCAGGATCATCTTCCATCACATCTGCATGGTGTGCATATCCACTGCTTGAGCTCTAGAAGCATAGCTTGCTGATTTTTTATGGTACAGCTTTTTCTTATTAGGTTACTATACTCTGTAAAGGTCTTGATCATCATCATCAGGAACAACAACCTACACTCAATTTATTATACACAACTCTGCCCTAGGCCACAAGACTGAATTTGTCTTGCACAGCACTTTAAACACATAAACCCCAGTAACTTCAGGTAGAAGTTACACTAGCCCTCTGAATGCAAAATCAGGGCTGTCAGACTTACATGCTTTCAGGATAAGAAGGTGTTCAGTAAGGAAGAGTAGCAACATTATTTTATTTCAAGCCAGGCCATCCAGTTCTTTAGAAGGGATTATACTCTGGGAGATATTTCAATGGACTCAGCTGCACTGCAGGTCCAGTCAGGTGGGAAGTTGGTGGGTTCATGGAGAAAACAAGTCATACCATAATTCTGTGTAAAACTGAAAGGGTAGGTATAGACAGAGCAATATTCCCTGTGTTTGTGGGTAAATATGTTTTATTTTTTTGGTAGTAATTTAGGTCTGTGCTCTTTGTTTTCAGTAAAGCAAAGCAGATTGTGGTAACAGTGACCAAGAATCAGTTTATTTATTTTCCTTCACTGCAGGGTGGAGAGTTTTAGAGATTGTTTTAAAGACAGTCAGAGACAATTCTACATGCAACACAGGAAAGCAAATGGTTCTTTCCTTTAGTCTCCTTACCAGGAGCAGTGAAAGGAGCTGCACTTTGTATTTTCCATCTTGCTTGAGATTCCAACCTGCTGGTCTCTTACTAGTGGTGATTAGCTGAGGTCTTAAAATCCGTTTTCATATTTCACATATATCTACAGCTAAGACTGAATTCTGTGAATTCAGAAGAAAATTAATTACTTTCTCCACTTCCAGGACTGGTGACACTAGCATGTTTAATCTTAAAAAAAAAAATAATCTTCTGGCACTTTTTCAAGATATCTTTATATCACAGAAGTATTTATAAATTAATCTGCTTTACAAGACATTTTGTTAATAACAAATTTATTAATCTGAACTCAGAAACTGAGTTTTTTAGGAAGTTGCATATTATAGTCTACCACAAAAACATTTTTTTGGAGCCATATATATGATGAGTAAATATGGATGTACATTTTAGCAGCAAAAGTTGAAATTTAGCAGCATGCAGAAATCGTATAGTGAGATTGTAGCTATAATATGATGTTATTACAGCAGATTCCAGTTCACTTACTAGAGCTTTATTGGAGGGAAGAGAGAAAAAAAGAAGATAGGTGCATAATATTTTAGAAAAGTATTGAATGATGTGTTCAAAAATGTTAGTGTACTTTTTTCCTTATATCTTTTTTTTCAAAAAATTTTTATTGCTTTTGTCAAAAGTGTTATGCATTTCAGATAATGAAAATTAAAAAGGACTGAGAATATTCTTAACTACTGATATCAGTGAAGAAAATTATTGTGCTTCTGAGTATTTTGCAAGCTGCAGGAATAAAGACTCTGAATACATCCTGGAGGCTCATCAAGAAAGGGAATGGGTACACAAAATAGTATGACTGTGCATAGCTGGTGCAGTTCCAGCTGTGCATGTCTGTGTGGTGAAGGAGCAATCAGGCTGACTGTTTCTGTCTGTATGAACACTTCACAAATGGCAGTGGTTTTCATGAGCTCTGCTGACTAAGATCCCAGAGGCACTGCTGGGGACAGTAGAAGCACGGCCTGGAACACGCATGCATTCTACTTTCTTCAGAAATGCTCCTGTGTCGTCACTTCAGAAACAAAAAGAAAAAGGCAACAACCTGGTCACCTGCCTTTGCCAGAAAGTAAGGACTTCACAGTGCTAAAATATAATGCAGTTTCTACCAGTTTTATGGAAAAGGTTAAAACTGAGTACAACATTGGTTTGTATGCTGAAGTGCCCAGTTCACACTGAGAAATTAAGAAGTGAGTCAGACTATACCTCTAATGATGAATGGATAACAAAAAGTTCTGATGTTCAACTAAATCGCTCTGCCCCTTTTCCTCTCTCTCTGGCTAATTACATTTACATGTAAATGTTGCTAACTTATTGGAAATTCAAGAGATGACAGGTCAGCAGCACCAGATGAGAAGGTTTTCACACCATGCTGAGCTTTTGGGTGCTCCTACACTGCATTCATGCTCAAAAGTCTAAAACTGGGTTCTCCAAGTATACACTTGGCATTTATTTCTTTCACTCTTGTATACATTTCCTGGAAAAACCCTTTTATCTACTGAAAACAAACACAGCAGGACAGTAAGTTTATCAGAAACATTAATTTCAAAATGTCTTGGAACTCTGAGGTAAAGTGTTCCCACTATCTATTTGCTGCTCAGGATTTATTTTTTCCTTACAAATTCTATTCAGTTATCTATACGCCACATTCTGTTACATATCCTTGAACTTGCCCTTTATACCTTTCCAGCTTCTTCTTTTCATACATTCTTCCATACCCACATGCTCAAGTATGCTTGCTTACGATCTCTGTTTCTCTCTGTACCCTTCTGGCTAAACTGCAAAAGCTCATGTAAAGCCTCCAAAAGTGTCCTCACCAGCTCTGCCTCAGAAGGAACAAAAAAAACCAGTTTAAAACATTGTCCTGGTTTGGGTGAA
>VYZU01000128.1:13849-26597 GCA_013401355.1 Ceyx cyanopectus | reverse complement strand
TCTATTCCTGGGTGACCTGGTCTCATTGACCCTGCTGTGGCAGGGGGTCTGGACTAGATGATCTTTTAGAGGTCCCTTCCAGCCTAAACATTCTATGATTCTATCATCAGCCTAGGGCCACAATCCCTGGTCCTGCTGACCACACTATTTCTGATACAGATCAGATGTTGTTGGCTTTCTTGGCCACCTAGGCACACTGCTGACTCATATTTAGCCAGTTATTGATCAGTACCCCCAGGTTCCCTTCCACCAGGTATCTTTCCAGGCATTCTTTACCAAGCCTGGAGCATTGCAGGGGTTTGTTGTAACTTCAGTGCAGGAGCCAGCACTTTACCTTCTTGAATCTCATCCTGTTCATAGAATCATAGAAACATAGAATGTTTAGGGCTGGAAGGGGACTCCAAAGGACATTTAGTGCAGCCTCCCTGCAGTGAGAAGGGACACCCTCAACTAGACCAGGCTGCTCAGAGCCTTGGCCAACCTTACCTGGAATATCTCCAGAGATAGATCTCAACCGTATCATCATTATGTTATAGACAAAAGTGTGTGTTTTGGGTCAACACACACTGGAAGATTTGTACCCACTGTCCTTGAGAGGACAGGGTTGGTCCAGAGATCACCAAAGGCTGGAAATACTTACAGCTATTGCAATCAGGGGTGTTTTTTACACTGAATATGTAACAGACCAGACCTGGGGTGCCCTCACAGTCTTGTTCCCTCCATTTTAGTTGCTTTAGCAAATCTCCTGTGACCTCTCTCAGTCAGGTGCCCACTGGACTCACTCTTAAGAGAAGCGAGCCTACTCTTGGTCCAGGGATCCCAAAGCCCAACTGCAAAACACAGCCTTGCTTTCTGCCCACACCACCTCCCCACAGCTGCCAAATGAAGTGTGTTTGCAGTGACACAACAGTTTCAGCACTATGCTGGATTGAAGCTTGAAATCACCTTCCCAAGCCTTGTGGTACATGCCTGGCACCCGGAGAGGTGCTAGTCTGGAGGAGCCCATTTCCTCCCTCTTGGTGATTTAATATTCAGATGGACATCAGGAGCAAAACTGCCAAGTAGAAACACTTAGGAATAAGGCCAGGCATCCCACTGACATGAGCAGGGAGTCCCCATTGATCTGGTGTCTTTTTGCACACAACCCTCCCCTGAAAATTAAACAGTTTGCTGCAGCAACAGCATGGTCTCCATAAGAGCCTGTTGATAAAAAACAAAACAAAACCAAACCAAACCAACAAACCTATGCCTTTATTCCAATACCAAGAGGAAAATTGAATCAAGAGAGCCCTTAATCATTGTTAAGAGCTCACAGGAGCCCTCTCTAGACCAACTCTGTGTCTGGACACTGTTATTGCAATCTCTCTTGCAAATGTTAACATTAAAACTTGGGGCAATACAAAAACCATCTAATTTACTTTCTTTACATTACATCACACTGTTTCCTGCCTACAGCCTTTTAAAATTTCAGCTCTTAAAAACAAACAAACAAACAAACTTTTATATTTGTATCACTATCTGTATGGTTATGTTTCCATGCTGCTGAGAAAAAGCCAATACTGTGATCGCATTAGAAGGAAAATACACAAATATGATGCTAAAGTCATAGACAGAAGACTCTCAGCCATCACACCAGCCACGCTGACACTGTGCAACACAAACTGGAGTGATGCAGCTCTACTGCACTTCAAGTTTACAACTTTGAATTTTCTGAAGAAAACCTCTGAATCCTAAACCAAGACAGGATTTCTCCCAGGCCATGGTCAAGGGTGGCTCTTTATAGAGCAGAGAATGCCTCATGGACTGGTGGATGCCAGATCCCTGTGAACTGGTGCTTGCCAGGTGCAGTGCTGCAACACTGTTGGGAAAAGCCAGGATTTATCAGAAAGGAGAAGACCACACTGAAAACCACTACTCAACATGAACCTTCCACCTTCCTGCCCTTCAGCCTATGGCTGTCCCTAAACTGTGCAGTTGGTAAGAATTTCAAATGCAGCTATATGGTTGCCACATGGACTGAAGTCCCTAAGACACCAGTGTCTTGTTTCCTTACCAGAGAATGAGAGTGCTCCATCTCTTGATGCTCACTCAGGACAGGGGATATTTGTGTGTGGGTATGGAGCTAAGTATAAAAAATATTCAGTATATAAAACATACACTCCACCGGTACCTCACCCTGCAGAAACTTTGGCTGCACCAGCACCAAAGAAGGGGTGGCCATCAGACTTTTCTCAATATCATCCAATGACAAGACGAGGCAATGGGTGTAAGTTGGAGCACAAGAGGTTTAGGGTCAACACAAGAAAGAACTTTTTCTCAGTGAGGGTGACAGAGCTCTGGAACACGCTGCCCAGGGGGGTTGTGGAGTCTCCATCTCTGGAGACACTTAAGACCCACCTGGATCTGTTCCTGGGTGACTTGGTCTAGGTGATCCTGCTCAGGCAGGGGGGTTGGACTAGATGATCTTCTAGGTCCCTTCCAACCCCTAATATCTATGAATCTATCTATGAATAGAAGTTTATTCCTTTTCTTGCAGCAGTGTGCCCAATCCCAGACAGGGGTGTCCAGTGTATTTGTCTCTGGTGGCAGATGGTTACCCTCATCCAGAAGCCTCTCTTCTCAGACAAGGGGTGCCCAAAGGCTGTTAATTATTGTCACACTGCTCAGAACTTCTCATAAGTCATTCCTGCGTTGCCAGGAGAAGAAATTGCATGGCAATAAACCAGAATTGTTTGGTTCCTGTTAATTAGCCAGAAAGGTGGTAAACATTAACTAGCCAGGAGAATCATGTGCTGAGTACAGATGCTTGGTTTCCCCTCTCAGCCAAATACTTTTTATTTGTCTCATTTGGAGGTTTCTGAAGGCATGCTGTCTTGTGAATCTTCTATGAAAACATGCATGTGGAGGGGCTAAGTGTGCAGCACAGGAAGGAAAAGCAGCAGCTACCCCTCCCTGCATCATTAATCTGTCCCATCTTTTTCCCTCCATTGGATCAGAGGGTCCATAGAACAACACTGGCTACAGCAGCATTCACTCTTCCAACAGACCAGAAAGTGAAGGGAAGGTCGACATGTTCCCCTGCACCTTCACTAGGTACACAACCACAGCTTGACTGGGAGGTCCGTGGTCTGTAAGAGACGTGGCCAAGTAACTTGAAAGACTTCAGCAGTCAAGAGGCTGATGTTCAGGTATAGAGAGGGTGGAGAGTGATGCAGTCACTCCACCAGTCACTGACATAGCTATTGAGGGTCCCAGAAGAGAACAATGGCCTGAACTACACAGATCCACACCTGGTAGGGAAAGACAAGACTTTGTATTCTTCTCACATCCTGAAGGTTGCCCAGGAGGAGGCTCCTAGTCCTCTTCTACACTGATAGACAAGATGCCTGTGCCAACAGATGACTGAAACCCATATCTGGCATTTGCATGACCTGTGTTCATTTGGTTACTGTCATTTATCTGCCAGTGGCCAGAGGAGGAGAGAGAGTGAGGCAGAGACAGTTTTCTTCACCAAGATGCCAAGATCCTTTTATTGATTAATTTACAGCTCTTTTTATACCCTTTTAACTTCAAGGTAATTGGACACAAAATAAGACACCCCCTGGGGTGATTGGCTGGGGTGCCACAACACCCATAGTCAAAACATCTTTCTACTGTTTTACAAACAAATGCCAGCAAGGTCACAGCTTGATGAGAACCTTCACTTTCCCACAGGAAGGAAAATTGCTGCATCATTTTAACACCCGCAGGTTACCATCTGCCAGTGGTCACCCTGGTCATACAGATGGATCCACAAGTCCTGCATATCCATTGGCCAAGCATCTGTGAAAGCCTTACAAAATAGATGACATTTGCCATTGTCAGGGATGTAACACCATTTGCAGAATCTCTTCTGCCTAGAGTTAGTAGTGGCTTGAGATGGCCAATGGATAAGTCAGACTAGAGGGGAGGCTCCTCCATCCTGGTTCCTCAGGCCTTCCAGTTATGGAATGAGTCACAGTCACCTTCAAGTATGTGGAAGAGACAAGTGAGCAGATGCATGTCTCATGAGGCAGCGAGCTAGTGTTGTTTCTTCCTGACTGCTTTAGGGCATCTCAGCACAAGACAAGTTCTCAACTCGTTTTGATCTGGCTAGTGATTTTCATTGCTCTGGTTTCAAATGCTTTATTAGAGGCACCTTCACGGAACCTAAGTTTTTCCAGGATGTGGTGACTACCTTCCCACCCATCCCTGCATTCTAAAACTGATCGCAGTTGGACAACGAATAATTTGCACATCCAGAAAAAAAAAAAACCAACATTGCTTTGAAAACTTTCAGCTAGAGAACCTCTGAATTGTAAGCACAGGCTCTTCAACATCATCTGTTCAGGCACAAAAAATGCAATTGCATTTGTACTTACGGAAAACGGAGCTTGTGGCACATCTCCCCTCAGTGAGGATTAGATTTTTATTAATGAGGTAACAGACTGTAGGATTTTTTATACTTAGCTCCATACACACACACAAATATCCCCTGTCCTAAGCGAGCATCAAGAGATGGAGCACTCTCATTCTCTGGTAAGGAAACAAGACACTGGTGTCTTAGGGACTTCAGTCCATGTGGCAACCATATAGCTGCATTTGAAAGTCCTACCAACTGCACAGCTCAGGGACAGCCATGGGTTGAAGGGCAGGAGGCAGTGATGAGGTGATTCTGTGGTCCAAGTTACAGGAGATGTGATGCCATGCCAGGGATGAAGTGGAGGCCCTGAAATGTCCTGGGATAGAGGTCCAAGACCAGGATGCTGCAGTCTTTCCACTGTTGGTTTTTTTTTCTCTCCATGCTTCTGCCATCTCCTTACTGTGCCTAGTAACATCTCCAGACACTGCATCAGCACACTGTAGGGTAGAACACAAAACTAAGAGCTGTATGGAGGTCCAAAGAAAGATACTTCACTTGCTCTTCTGAAGCTAGTGAAGATGATCCAATGCCCAGCATCCATTCTGGTTTTGGGGAGCTGCTGTTTGCCACAGAGAGCATCACATAGTTGTCCTCTGAGCTTAGGAACCCTGGGGTTGAATTTGTCTCTGATGGTCCAGGGAATATGTAGCGCTGGAGAGAGTGAGGGTATGAGAGCCCAACATCCCCCTGATAAGGCCCTGGACAAGTCTCTGGCCTCAGTGTACAAACTGCATCACACATTTTTAGATCAACCCTGGCAAATACATCACTGCTGAAGGTCAAAGTCTCTGGTTATCTCTGTGGCTTATGCCAAAGAAATGCCTGGGGGCTCTACTTCTGGGTCCCTCAGCCTGCAGGTTGTGCAGGTACTTGTTGTGTGAAGCAGATTCAGAACTATGCACCAATGTAGCATTTTCTTATAGCTGAAGAGAAACAGAACATGGTGAGGAAAGGGAAAAAAAATCTCAGGAGAAGACAGGAATTAAGAGAAAGGAAGCTGGTGAAGACAAGAGAAGAGAAAAGAAGAGAAAAGCTTGGAGAGTGAGAAAGGCAAACAAAGCAAAACAGCTTTGGGTATCAGGTACTCAAAAGAGGTTTGTCAGTGGTACCAATTTGCGATTTGAATGCAATGCAAAGCATTGATCCTGAACACACAGGCAGGTTTGTCATTGATAACAGACCAACCCAGTGTATTTTTCACAGAACTTGCACTTCAATGAAAAAATATCAAAAGCACTCAGCAAAGTGTGCTGGGTGATGCTGAGTGGGACTTGCTAGTTCTTGTGTGGACCTTGCTCATTTCCCAGGAATCCTCTGATAAACAGTGTCCTACCCACAAGACAAAGAGCAGCTTCATCTTGAGTGAAAAGCATACATTATTAATTTCCAGGCACTCATTTTAGACAAATTCTGAATGAGAAACACTGAACTGACTCTACTTAAGGGTGTCCCTGCTCACTGCAGGGGGGCTGGACTAGATAACCTTTGGACTTAAACATTCTATGATTCTATGATTCTCTAGTGTATTGAGTTTATGTGGCAAGGTCTTGATAGTCAAGGGGGCTACAGAGAGAGTTTCTGAGAAGATTCCAATGCTTCTCCTATATCTGATAGAACAAATGACAGCCAGCACTAAGACCCACTGCTGGACACGGCAGAGCCCATCAACAATGCTGTTAGCACCTCTAAGATATTTCATAAAGGGGTAAAAAAAAAATCAGCCAGAAAGAGAGAAGTGAGAATATGTGAGAGAAGCAACTCTGCAGAAACCAGTCAGTAAAGAAAGAGGGGGAGGAGGAGGTGCCCCCAGAACCAGAGCAGTGATTCCTCTGCAATCTGTGGTGAAGACCAGGGTGAGGCAGGTTGTCCACCCTGTAGCCCATGGAGGTTAATGGTGGAGCAGATACCCCCCTGCAGCCCATGGAGGGTGCCATGCCAGAGCAGTTGGATACCCAAAAGAGACTGTGACCCTCTGGGAAGCCTGTGCTGGAGCACAGTTCTGGTAGAACTGGTGGACCTGTGGAGAAAGAGGAGTACACACTCACTGGCATAGATTTTCTTGTAGGGTTTGTGACCCATGGGAGACCCAGGCTGGAGCAGACTGTTCCTGGAGGAATACACCCCATGGAAGGGACCTCTGCTGAAGCAGTTCTTGAAAAACTGGAGCCAGTGGGAACAACCTTCTATCAGAGAAGTTCAAAGAAAACCACGTCCCATGGGAGAGAGCCTGTGCTAGAGCAGGGGAACAGTGTGAGAAGTCCTATCCCTGAGGAGGAAGGAAAAGCAGAGACAACATATGATAAACTGACCACAACGCCCATTCCCCAGACCTGTGTGACATTCAGGGGGCAGAAAGTAGAAAAAACTGGGAGTGAAGTTGAGCTCAGGAGAAGGGAGGGGTGGGGGAAGGTGTTTTATGGCTTGTTCCCGTTTGTCATTATCCTGCTTTGACTTTTGACTGGCAATAAATTATTAATTTCCCCAAGCTGAGGCTGTCTTGCCCATTACAGTAATTGCTGAGAGCTCCCTGTCTGGACCCATGAGTCTTTCATTGGGACCTCATCAGTGTCTATAAATATGTTAAAGGCGAGTGTAGGGAGGATGGAGCCAGACTCTGCTCAGTGTCATCCAGTGACAGGACAAGAGGCAATGGGAGGAAGTTGGAGCACAAGAGGTTTAGGGGAAACACAAGGACAAAGTTTTTCCCAGTGAGGGTGCCAGAGCCTGGCAGGGGCTGCCCAGGGATGTTGTGGAGTCTCCTTCTCTGAAGACACTTAAGACCCATCTGGATCTGTTCCTGGGTGACTTGGTCTAGGTGACCCTGCTCAGGCAGGGGGGTCAGACTAGATGATCTTCTAGGTTCCTTCCAACCCCTGACAGTCTGTGACTCTGTGATTCAGAGTGATATGCTGGCTTTGGTGGGCACCTGGTAGCCAGCTAAGGTCAACCTACCACAACTGGAAGTAAAACACATGCCATGCTGCTTTCATCCTTCTCAAGCTCTTTTAATCCTTTTCAAGACCTGTATATAAGGACTTGTAGTGACAGGATGAGGGCTAATGGTTTCAAACTGGAAGAGGGTAGATTGTGATGAGAAATGAGGAAGACGTTCTTCACTCTGAAAAAGGTAAGACACTGGAACTTGTTACCCAGGGAAGTTGTGGATGCTCCTTCACTGTCTGTGTTCAAAACCAGGTTGGATGGGGCTTTGAGCAACCTGATCTAGTGGGAGGTGTCCCTTCCCATAACAGGGGTGTAGACACATGTGTGTGAAGTGTGTCTATGTGTGAAGATACATTTAAGGTGTCTTCAGTGCAAGCCATTGTATCATTCTGTGATCCTGCATGAAGACAGCACACATGCACTTAGTCCTTGCATCTTTCTTCCCCAAAGACATCTCCGTGTGTACACCAACAACTTCTCCTGACATAATCAGTTTCCCCATAAACAGGCAAAACCAGCATACACTGTTCCCCAGACAAAAGCTCTGTGACAATGCAAATGTCCCCAAGAAGGCAAAAATTCCTTGTCGTGTTGCCTCCGAAATAGTCCATTAGGAAAAAAAAAGCAAGTCTGCTTGCTCTTACTCTGCTCCCTGAGGAAGAACAGAGACAGTGAGCTCAGAGGAGGTGACCAAAAGTCTCAGGCTGAGTTTGAGATATTTAAGGCAATTACACAAGTGTAAGTCTCAGCTTGAGACCTGAAATGCCATGATACTGAAGAGAGTGGAAAACTTTTCATTTGCAAGCATCATTCCAGAGATACCTTCCTTTCTGGAGACCCAAAGCATGCCATAAACTCAGGTTAGGTCACAGAAGGTTTCTGTAAAAAGAAAAGAACACGTTCCTACTACACAGCCCAAAACTACCAGCGTCATCAGCTCTAGAGTGTTTTGAGATTCCTTTCTCCAAAGAACTTACCAAAAATGGAGCAATAATGAGTGGGAGGACAGTAACATGTGTCTTTCTTGGATGTCAGGAGGAAGTGCTTAGCTAACCAATATGCCATCTTGGTAAGAGGAGATGGACTGTGGCCAAGGTCCTTAATTTCCTTTTTTTTCCCTCAGCTCATTTTTTTTTAAGCAAATTATGCTTTTAATCAAACGTTCAAAAGACTCTGGATAATTACATGGGTAGCATGTCATCTTGAGAGAGACAAGTGTGTTTGTTCCTTGACTTAAGCTGGTACAACACTAAGCACACCTATCTAATGATTAAATATTTATTGCACCTTTAATAGGTCAGTTACAAAAGCAGCATCTTCCAGAAGAACAGGCTGGAAGGAAAGGGAAAGTTATTAATTAATTAAATTAAAAGTTGCATCTTTCTTGCAGTGTCAGAGACAGGTGCAACATTTCTAATCTTCATTATAAGGCATTGGCAAATGATCTAGTCCTCCTAGATAAACTCTGATGCAGCTGTGCCCAGAGTTGTGTTTTCAGCAGCTTCCTCATGTCTGCACTCTCTGCTTGATGCTGGACACGACCATCTGTGCCATCTATTTTCTGTGCAGCTGCCCATTTAACTGCATCAGGCTTTCGAGGGGTCAGACGACTTAATACTGGTTTTGGGAGACAGAAGTTTGTGTTAGATGAGCTCACAGTAGCTTGGAGGGGTTGGCTTGTGAGAAGTAGGGTTTAGGGGAAACACAAGGAGAAACTTTTTCCCAGTGAGGGTGCCAGAGCCTGGCAGGGGCTGCCCAGGGAGGTTGTGGAGTCTCCTTGCTCTGGAGACATTCCAGACCCACCTGGATCTGTTCCTGGGTGACTTGGTTTCGTTGACCCTGCTGTGGCAGGGGGGTTGGACTAGATGATCTTCTAGGTCCCTTCCAACCCCTAACATTCTGTGACTCTGTGATTCTGTGAAGTTTACACAAGCTGCTGGATCTGGGCCTCTTTTCCTTTGTTCTTCTTTTTTTTTTCCCCCTTTTCCTTTCACTTTCAGGTTTCCTCACTCTATCATACACCTATGAGGAAATGGAACATGTGTGATCACTGTTTGACAGAGCTCAAAGCCTGCAAGAACTGGGGTTACCTTGGTGACCTCTTTGCAAAGTTGCCCTCAGGATGTCCAGCAGCAGATCCCCAGCCCACATCTGGTCTCACTGCTCAATGGGATTTTCTCCAGCCAGCAACATGCAGTGGCTCACAAAGCAGAGGAGACAAAAGCAAGCTGTGGAAAGCAGGTCAGGTTTTCAGAGCCCAGCAGGTTTGCCTGCCCTTGGCTGTTGACAGGAAAATGTAGCTGCAAACACACGGGGCTGTGGGAGCATCTCTCTGTGACCACAGGCCACAGCTGATTTATCCAGATGAACACCACAATTTAAGACCTAAATAATTGGTTGTCCTGCCAGGGATCACAGCGGCCCACCTTTCCCACTCTGCTTCCCACCACTTGGAAAGAACTGAAAATGTAATTTGTTTGGCCTTCCCAACCTCCCATGGGCCTGACCCTGGGTGAGCTGAAGTTCTCCACTGCCTGTCTCCAGGCAAAGCCCTTCCCTTCCCTGGTGCTGGTGCATGTTGCTCTCACCTAACAGGTGATGGAATCAAGCAGAGTTTAAAAGAATGACTGCCTTCTATCACAGGAGCTTTAAAGATGATTAAAAGAGGTCAAATTTTCACTGAGTTTCCCACCTGGATGCTTGTGAGGGTCACAGTGTGGAGTGTCCAAAGCCACAGCCCTATTTACTGGACTACTGGTGCTGATTAATACACCTGAAAGCACCTAAATTTAGCCCCACCAACTTTCTCTCCCACAACCTTTCCACGTGTGAAAGGAGTGTAGCAGTGGAGGCTCCTCTACCATTTGTTAATGACTCCAGAGCTTTGCAAGAGAAACTAAGGACTGATTTTTGAAGCCTTCACTGCATTTCTACTCTGTCCTTCCTTAAGCCACATTCTCGACTTTGCAGACCAAGAAAAAAAAAAAATAAAATAATTTTCCTGACATGTCTTTAAAAGAAAGTGCTTCCTGGTTCCACCCTCACAGAAACCACCAAGAGCTGTCTATTGGCTCTTTGTGCTACCAAGTGAGTCCTGGGGATGATAATGGTATTTAGCAATCTGCTGAAGCATGAAATCTGTTTATTTTCCAACTTCCCCACGGTCGGCTTGAATATTTCAGCAGACATGTTCCCTCTCTGAGAGAAGCATGATGCATTTACAGCCATGGGGAAGGTGGGTGGGAGTGAGGGCACATGCAAAGCAAAGGCCACCATAGTTCAGCAACTGTGTTTGTAAGAAAGCTACTGCACTGTACAGCTAGACAATCAGGCATTCCACAGTTTCAGCAACAACAAAAAGGATGTAAATAGTAAGAAAATAGGGTGTGTTTTCTGGGTGTAGGGGATTTTTTTTTTTCCCCAGCCAGAAGAGCCACATTCCTCTGTACAATTTTTATTATGTGCTGGCATGATAGTAACAAGTACACCCTAAGAAATCAAGCACAGATCACATAAAATTACACTACTGTCCAGATATTTTAGGCATTCATGCTACTACCACAGCAACACTGTGTACTTCAAACGGCCATGCCTAAGCCTGTACTTGACTCTAAGCACACCAGGAAGCAAATCACTGCAGATAGGGATCTGAGGACAAGGGGGCATGTAGGCACCTCTCCTCATAGTTCACAAAGGGTTTAACCCATCCACGCTCACCTACAGAAAGCAGCAGTAAGGAATTTATTATATGGGTGGGTTGTTTTCCTGCCTTTGCTTGCACTAGAGAGAACCACATGATGCTGAGCTGAGCTGGGGTGTTTGGGATCTGGGTTTTGAAGGTAGTCTGGGTTCCTCTATCATTTTATCCTGCCTGGCAGGAGGTTTCAGAGCTTCCCCTCTCCTAAGCCAGCCACAGCAGCTGGGCCATCCCAGAGGAACACAGGGCACACAAGCTTCCTCCTAGGACAAAAGGGCAGTAGAGGACCAGCTGGAGAAAAACTAAAAGCCATCAGGAGCTACCAAGCCCTCATAGCACTGCTCCTCACACACGGATATCCTAGCTCTTCTGGTGTTGCCACCAAAGAAAAAGGGAGATCCTCCTGGCATGGGACAGCAAGGGGAAGCATCACGGCAAGCAGCCCCTGAAGTGCTTCAGGTAAGCAAAACCAGACCTAGAAAAGGCTAGGGAGGAAGTGAACCACCAAGGTGGCCACAACAATTTAATTACCATGGAGAATTCTAAACAGGATGGCACCGTGGTGGCCAGAAAAAGCCTAGTGGTTGTTGTCATAGAATCACAGAATGTTTAGGGCTAGAAGGGACCTCCAAAGGTCATCTAGTCATATTTTATATATATAAATATATAAAAATATATATATTTGTATATATATTGTTGTAGTTCTGCTGCTGCAGTAAGCCACACTCAATGCTCTTCCAAAATAAAAACTTAATTCTCAATACAAATTTCCATCCTAAGAGGTCTCCAGCGTGAATCTCATGGGGCAAGCTCTGAGGCTGTGGGGCATGTTAACTACCTTTCAGCGTCCACCACAAAGCAAAGCAACATACCTATTGGGATGGGTTTGTACATGTATCCAAGTGATATCATCTTCTTTTTTTAAGGAAAAATAATATTATTTTATTTTTTTTTTTATCCAGAACCTCCACTAAGTCTTCTTGTCTTCTGCTCAGCTACATCCCAGAGAAAACCTCTGACAGGCTGTTACCCACCTTCTAAAGCCTGCAGAAATAAAAACCCACCTGGATGTGTTCCTGGGTGACTTGGTCTAGGTGACCCTGCTCTGGCAGGGGGGTTGGACTAGATGATCTTCTAGGTCCCTTCCAACCCCTAATATCTGTGATTCTGTGGACAGTGAAGGAGGGATGCAACAGCCCCATTTTGCACTCTTGCACAGGCAGTAGTGCAGCAGAATCTGTTGGTGGCTACATGAGAATGGCCATGGCTCATTGGAAGCGATGCACAATTCTATCTTTTCTGAGGCTGAAACAAGCACAGCATGACAAACTGATGTACTAAGGATAAAGGAATTGCAAGGACATTCGCCTTGGAACTTAGTAAACAAGTTGGATCACAAGGGAAGAAAGATAGAGAGGACTGACCACAAAGCAGAGCAAAAGTAGGAGGTGTGATGCATTTGTTAACTTTGAATGTTTCCAATTACTAAGCAGTAACAGCACTGTTACTGACCGAGCAGAACCAACCAGTGTGTAATTCCGTAAGTTGTGCTGATAATAAACCCTATCATAGAATCATAGCATCATAGAATGGCCTTGGTTGGAAGGGACTTTAGAGATCATCTAGTCCAACCTCCCTGTCATGGGCAGGGATGCCTCTCAACTAAA
>VYZU01000128.1:1457-13679 GCA_013401355.1 Ceyx cyanopectus | reverse complement strand
AGTATTCGAGGTGGAGTCTCACCAGAGCAGAGTAAAGGGGGAGAAGAACCTCTCTTGACCTGCTGGCTACACTTCTCTTGATTCATCCCAGGATGCAGTTGGCCTTCTGGGCTGCATGAGCGCACTGCAGGCTCATGGTGAGCTTCTCATCTATCAACACCCCCAAATCCTTCTCTTCAGGGCTACTCTCAACCCACTCTGTGCCCAGTCTGTATTTGTGCCTGGGATTGGCCCGACCCAGGTGAAGGACCTTGCATTTTGACTATAAAATACATCAAACCTTAAAGTGGATGCATGTTGTAACTCATACTGAGTCGTATGCATGTATCTCCAGTCCTGCCTCCGCACAGAACAAAGGAAGTCTCCAAGACAGAAATAAGACAAAGTTTTCATGACAGAGTCCTCTCGGCCTGGAAAGCTGAAAGGAATTGTTTCTGTGAGGACTACTACGGGTCCTGGCTGACTTCCTCGAGGTGAACTACCAGAGATGCTCACAGTACCTCTAAGCCATTTAATGTTTATCACCAGGCCAGCTCTGCTCATGTCAACAAGTATCTGTGCCACAGAAAGCCTGCAACCCACCAAGAAACACAGCTGCTCTGCTGCCCTAAATCTGCTTCCCGTGATGGGGGGGGAGGAAAAAAATCAGAGAATCAGAGAATGTTTAGGGCTGGGACCTCCAAAGGACACCCAGTGCAGCCCCCCTGCAGTGAGCAGGGACACCCTCAACTAGACCAGGCTGCTCAGAGCCTTGGCCAACCTCACCTGCAAGATCTCCAGGGATGGGGCCTCAACCACCTCCCTGGGGAGCCTATTCCACTGATCCACCACCCTCAAGGTCAAGAACTTCTTCCTGAGATCCAGTCTAAATCTCCTCTTCTCTAATGTAAACCCATTACCCCTGGTTCTTTCATTCCAGGCCCTTGGAAACAGCCCCTCTCCAGCCTTCCTGGAGCCCCTTCAGGTACTGCAAGGTGGCTCTAAGGTCTCCCCAGAGCCTTCTCTTCTCCAGGCTGAACAACCCCAGCTCCTTCAGCCTGTCCCCATAGCAGAGGTGTTTCAGCCCCCTGAGCATCTTTGTGGCCTTCTGTGGACTAGCTCCATCAGCTCCATGTCCTTCCTGTGCACCAAGAAAACAATAACGAACCAAAACGAAAAGATGAAGGAAAAATATAGATATAGGGGAAAAAGCTCTTCCGTGGTTTATTCCCGTGCTCCCGGTCTTTCCGCTGAGGGGCAGCCGGGCTCACCCCGCGTTACGGGCAGCACCCAGCCTCCTTTTTCCCGTAAGGCGACCCGGGCTCCGCGTCAGAGGCTTGGCCGTGTGCGGGGGGGGGCAGGAGGAGGCAGGCGGTGCGTGCCAGCCCGAGGTGCGTGGCAGGCCGAGGGACGGTGCCTCCACCAATACTTCCTGCTCACGGTTACGCAGCACTTTTCAGGGACTCGCTCGTGTGTTGTGGCCGCAGTCTCGCTGCTGCTGCTTTTTCCTCCCCGGACAAAGGCAGCGGAGACGCGGTGCCCGGCTCGGAGGTGGTGGTGGGGGATTCAGCGGCGGCTCCCGAAGGCCACCTAGCAGAGCAGCCAGTCTTGTGCCCCGCATCCGTCTCTGCCTCCATGCCCCCCCACGCCCGCCCACAGCCGGGGGACGTTGAGGGAGAGGAGACGGTTGCCCCGGGACGGCGGTTGCGCAGACGCGGAGAAAGGAGGCGGGGCGGGACGGCGCGGAGACGGGCTATATAAGGCGGACGTGAAGGGAAGCCTGCGGGATATCGGTGAAGCTAGCTGAGCCGAACGGAGTCTTGGGGACGAGGCCTCCTCACGCTCCTCTATCATCGAGCGCGCATTCCTGCTGCCTTTTAGCCGTCGAGTCCTGAGCCGTCGCCATGGTGAAAAGCGTGGGCAGCCTGGTGAGTCCTTTAGGCACACGGCGGCTGCGGGCGACCCCGCTCTGCCCGCAGCGCTTGGACGGCTCCGGCTGCCGAGGGCCGGAGCGCTTTTCGTCCTCCGTGCTCCTTGGGTGTGGCAGGGTCCTGGCCTTCCTGCTGGGTTCGGCGAAGGGACCTTGTCGGGTCGGGCAGCCCGGGGCGCCCCTCATCGGGCTTCCGTAGCCTTCCCCCCGCCCCTGGCCCACCCTGCGGCCTTGAGACCGCGGAGCCTCGCGGGAAAGAGCCCGCGAATGGCGGGGCCGCACGGGCGGGAGGCGGCCGTTTCACCGTTGCGGCAGCGCCTGGGTGCACAAGGGGGTGGGGGGGGTGGGGGGAGCAAATAACTGCTAATCTCCCCTTAAAATCATAAGGAAATAGAGTGTTTTATTTCTCGAGATAAGAGGGTGCTGCGGTACCCTGATGAAGTGCTGCATCTGGGGAGGAACAACCCTATGTGTCAGTACAGGCTGGGGGCTGATCTGTTGGAGAGCAGCTCTGGAGAAAGAGACCTGAGGGTCCTGGTGGACAGAGGGGGCGACCATGAGCCAACAATGCGCCCTTGCGGCCAGGAGGGCAAATGGCATCCTGGGATGCATTAGGAGTGTGACCAGCAGGGCAAGGGAGGTTCTCCTCCCCCTCTACTCTGCACTGGTGAGACCCCACCTGGAATACTGTGTCCAGTTTTGGGCACCTCAGTTCAGGAAAGACAGAGATTCACTGGAGAGAGTCCAGCATAGGGCTACCAAGATGCTGAAGGGAGTGGAGCATCTCCCTGCTGAGGAGAGGCTGAGAGAGCTGGGGCTCTTTAGCCTGGAGAAGAGGAGACTGAGGGGGCACCTCATCAGTGTCTATCAATATGTTAAGGGTGAGTGTAGAGAGGATGGAGCCAGACTTTTGTCAGTGTCATCCAATGACAGGACAAGAGGCAGTGGGAGTCAGTTGGAGCACAAGAGGTTTAGGGGAAACACAAGGACAAAGTTTTTCCCAGTGAGGGTGCCAGAGCCTGGCAGGGTCTGCCCAGGGAGGTTGTGGAGTCTCCTTGCTCTGGAGACATTCCAGACCCACCTGGATGTGTTCCTGGGTGACTTGGTCTAGGTGACCCTGCTGTGTCAGGGGGGTTGGACTAGATGCTCTTCTAGGTCCCTTCCAACCCCTGACATTCTGTGATGAAGTCCCAGCTTGTCTTCGTGTGTTGTGTGCATGGAACAAAATGGCTCTCTTTGGTAGAGAGTGGACAAAATTCTGGCTAGGAGTTAATGGAAAGCATGAATCCAGTTTTCTTGAAAGGCATTGCTAAAGCCTGTTCCTGTGTCGAAATAACTAGAGTTGCTGGTGTTTACCTTGTTATGGTACCATCTGACTTCAGTGCACTGAAGCAGCACTGTGTTTGGGTACGAGTTTGTGGCTTCGTGAAACAGACTAGTGAAGAGACCTAGGCCAGCACAAAAAGGAGAATGTTCTGCTGGTGATCGAATGGTATGTGGTCTTGTGCACAGCAGCTGACATGGGTGATAAACAACAAGGGAGTATTTGTTAGATGTAAATGACGACCCTAATTCTCAAAAAATATTCTCGGCAAACTTAACAAGCCTTTCATTTCAGGGAAAATCCTGTTTGAGCTGCTCTTGCAATCTTGGGCTTCAGGTTTGGTTAGAGGGTCAGGTTGATTTGATGGTGAGGGACCAGTGGCCAGTGAGTGATGCTGTATGGCACCAGGCTTGTCCTGGGCTGTGATGTTCTGTAGTCAGTTCACTGTGTCAGTGGAAAGCAGGGTAGACATTCCTCATGGGACTGTTAAGGTGTTAACATCTCAGCTCCTTAAAGTTAAGATGATTTAAATACCATTCAGGTCTTGGAGATGGAATGGTGTGAAAATTCAGCTTGCAGTTTTTACATCTCTCCCCCTTCTCTGTTTACGGAGGGACAGAAGGGGTTAGAACTTCTTGAATAAGCTTTGAGATTTTTGATGTAGTCAGTCACACTTGTCTTTTGAGGAGGATCCTGCTCTAACACAAAGTGGGCTAGGCTTCCACTGTCTTCCCAGCTATGAGCACTGATTAAATAGCCTGCTGTAGCTAAAGCATGGTTTTCCCGCTCATCATGGAGAGCATGGCCTCTAGGCATGCTGACAACAAGATTTCAACATCAGCAACACCCAGAGTATTCAAGTACAGTGCAGCTGGGATTTCTGGATCAGTTCTGTTTTTCAGTAAAGCAGATTTTTTTTTTTTTAACTCTCTGATACAAAAGAGGAAAACCCCTTCTTCCACTGCTTTCAAAAGCTTATGTGAGTGACAGCTGGAAAGCAACCAGAATGTGACAGCCATTCAGATGTGTCCTGGTTACATCTCTTTGGACTGACTAGCTTATGAAGAATGGCAGCTACTTTTGAGTGCCTTATTGGGCAGGAGTACTTAAGTTGGTGGAAGTATGTGGTCTTCAGATGGGTGACTCATGTAACCTGTAACTGGGTGTGGCTGTGGCATATAAATGCATTTTATAGCAGAAGCTAGTGGAGTATATAAACTGCTTAAAAAAAACCCTCTGCCCTGTGTCCTCTTCACCCTTGCTGCCTCTAATTTGAATTAAAACCAATATTGTGGGTGTCTGCTAGGGAGTCCACGCAGTTGACCCTTCAGCCTGTTTGTGCTGGCTTCTGTTTGGAGGAAAAAAAAAACCAAACACAACCAAGACACGAAATTATGTAGTAACTGTTGGCAGTCAGCTGATGACTGGGTTAATCCAGGTTCAAGGGTGACTTGGTAAGTGGTGAAAATCAAATGTACAACTAAGGTCCCCACCATCTGGCAGATTTGATTAAAGCTCTCTTATCTGTTGCTGAGAGCAGCAGACTCGGTTCACTGTCTGTGGCCAGTGAAGTGCCTCCATTTTGAGGCATTTACCTGCTGCACTAGAGCCTTTTATTGATGGCTCTGGGCAACACAGGCCTGCTACCAGTGTGTCTGCTGAATGCAGGATGCACTTTTCTGCTGAAGGACAATGCAAGCAAAAGGAGGACTTGTTTGTGCTCAGGGAGGTGGTTAAGTAAGTAAATTAATTTTAAAAATACCCAAACAACCAACCCTAGAAAGGTGTTACTCGAAGTTAACAAAGCTAAGATCCTCTAATACTGCGAACATGTTATTGTGGGAGTTTCCCCTTCTGTTAACAAAGATTGGTTTTTTTTTCACATGAAAGCTTGTCACTGGGCAGTTAATGTGAAATACAACCACGGAAGTCGCCTAGATGGGTCCTCTAATTAGACATGGGAGTCTGTGGGAAAACTTGGAGGACTTCTTAGCTCAGTATTTTTATTTTTTTTTAACTTCACAAGAGGAAGCATCTTTGGAGCCTGCATCTAGCTCACTCTCCCACAGGCATTTGAGCTGATAGTAGAGATGACTCAGTGTGAACACCTGATTGTAGTCAGTAGCAGGTCTTTAATGGTGTGTGACCAGCCGTGTCACACCCTGCTGCTTTCCCACTGCTCGGTGCAGTAGCAAACCTGAGTTGTGTGGCTGCATGACAAATAACATCCCAGGCTGCAGAACACAGTAATTATGCCAGAAAACTAGATGGTAATAAGAAGATGGTCAAACTGGCAGGTGCAGGAAGTGGAATTGGTGATGTTGCAGTGCAGGGGTGTGAGAAGCTGTACCAAAAACCAAGCTGGAGGGTTTGAGGGTGTAGAGGAGTGGGGCTTGACTGAGGAACTTGTGGTGTAAATGGTTGCAGGCAGCAGCTACCAAGGGTTGCTCTACACAGAGGCATTGAACTTGCATGGGGAATGGGGCTCTTCTTGAGGTCTGTGAATGCATACTGTGTCAGTAGAGGAGTGTGAGGGTGTGGAGAGGCAGGAAAACTTACTATTCCCATCTCTTTCAGGCAGAGTATAGGTGGTGTGGCTTGTTAGCTACTGATCTTACAGAAGAGCAAGCTGAATGGCCAAGATGCAAGGCTGGAAGAGCTCAACACTGCTGAAGACAGTGACCCTGAGAGGGACAATGTCTTGTATCAGGGAGATGTAATGCTAGGTGTATTTGGAGTTAAAGGAGTTTGGAGACTTTTCATGTAGGTTTGACACTGGTGCAGGTCCCTTTGCTCGTTTGTTAATTATCCTCCTGACCAGCTTGTGTGCATTCTTTGCCCCTCACCTGCATGACATTCTTTAATGAGGGAGAAATAGCTTCCTAGAATCAAGTCTCAACTGACTGTGGCTGGTTGCAGGAGCTGTCATCAGTAAGTTAACTCCTGTGCTGCAGAGCCAGCCACTGGGTACAGTGTGATTAGTGATCACACTGGTTTTGATTAGATATTTCTGACAGAACTCCATTGCTCTGGTCTGTTAAAGGGGAGAGAGTAAAGCAGATGTCATTATGCATAAGCTGAAACTAAGTTTATATTAACAGCTCCCCTGAAACTTGCATTGTCATGAGAATGAGGTTGAGGAATGTTTGTGCTTGCTTTGGAAAAGATTGTCAGGAGCTGACTAGCACTTTCTGCTTCAGCCTGAGCTACCTGTTTGCTTCTTGCTAGTGTGCAGGTATTTATTGCTTTTAATGTCTTCCAGTTCTGCTCAAACATTCACTTTTGTAACTGGAAAACATGGCTAATGGCACATAAGGGGCTCTAAAATTCCCCAGAACACCGTCTAAAAATTAGTATAAGAGCAGCAAACAGGCTTGAAACTCTTAAATATTGGGTGTTACTTGTGTAGCCTGCATATACAGCATTGTTTTGGCTACAGTGATGTTAAAATGTGGGTCCACTTGGCAAAATAAGTAAAATAACTATTTGATGAGGTTGCTTTAGGAAAATGTCCTGTGGAGTGAACCACAATAATTTTGATGTTGGCCACTGGTTGAAAAAGACATCGGGATGGAGGAGTGCACAAAGCTTTGGCCTTTCCAACTTCTGCAGAGGAAAGTCTGTCCTAAAAGAAAATGGAAGTTGTCCTGCCAAGACAAAAAAAATATTAAAAGCTGTAAGGATCACATTCATGACATGATACTAAACAGAGCTGCCAAAGTTGAGGATCATAGGCTTGATGAATTTCTAGCTTATGCTTCCAAAATTCAGTGAGTTGGGGTGACTGAGCATTGTGGTCTTTTCCAGTTGAAGAGTTCTAAGAAGTATTTAATACTGAAGCACTCACATAGTAGTGCAGAGACCCCAGTTAAGTGAGGCATTTAAAGAGCTACCAAAATGGTTAATGTATTGAGGATGAGAGCACGTTAGCTTTGGAATTAGTCTAAATTGTATTTGAAAGGACAACTAAAATGATTAACATGTTCAATTATTTTTTTTGTTGTGTTGTTTTTTTTTTTTTATAGGCCGAATTTGAGGCAGAACTGAAATCTGCTGCTGAGAAGCTTGTGGTAGTTGATTTCTCTGCCACATGGTGTGGACCATGCAAAATGATCAAGCCCTTCTTCCATGTAAGTAGACAGTTCTTATTGATAACTGTATTAAAGTCTATAGAAGTGTTTGTTGTGCTGCTTGACAGTGATGTGTAGAGGAAACTTCCTTCTGCCACATTTGGTTGTCAGCATTTTCTGGAAAAGGGAGAAGTGGCAGAAGTACCTGCTCTGAGCTACACTGACCTTTGGTACAGCTGGCAGCTCAAACATGCTTTAGCTTCTGCTGTCCTGTGTTGCTGTAATCACTCCAGCTGCCTTCAGGTTGGCAGTATCTCCTCATGAAGGATGAGAGACTGCAGCATCTTTTGGTGATCAGCTGAAGGCCTTTCACCCATGTCTTGAGATATTTGAGTCTTCTCTGAGGAGTATATTTGAAAAAGTTTCAACAGATTCTTTTAAGTTTTAGAAGAGAAAATACAATTTATTTTTTTTCTCTAATCTATAAAATAGCTGCTTCAAGGAAACAAGGTAAATTTCACTGGGGAGGTAGCAGCATCAGCCTGTCAATTTATATGAATGTGTGTTACTAACAAGAAAGCTTTCCTGGAACACTAACTGCATCATTTCTTGTTTCATTCCAGAGCTTGTGTGAAAAATATGGTGAAGTGGTGTTCATCGAAATTGATGTGGATGATGCCCAGGTAAGGTCTGGGGTGATTGAGGGGGGACAGCTAGTGAGTTCCACAGAAGTGTCTGTAAAATAGCTCTTTTTAAAGAAGCAAAAGGAGAGATTACTTCAACTTGGTGAAGCAGAGACACAACATTAGCACTTACACTTGAAAGAATGTCATTTTTAGAGTACACCTGAACACAACTGCCTTGCTCATCTGCACTATCTGCACCCTTGAAGCATGTGTTGGGTAGCTTGGGAACACTGACCCTCTAGGGAGGGAGTGTTAGGCTAATGTTTAAAGCTGCTTTCATGCAGTCTTCTCTAAAACTGGCTCAAAACTGTCAGGTCATCTGTCTGGTCTCTCCACTCTTCTGGGTCCTTTTTACTCTTTTGTACAGTGAAGTGGAATAGAATGTCTGATGTATAGCAATTCCTGCAGTGTCATACAGGTGCCTGAACAATGTCAGGTTGAAATACAGGAGTTGCTGTAAGGCTCTTGAGTCACTTCTGTTTTGATACAAAGGTCTGGGGGTTTCTTTTTCCAGATGGAGTACAGCTATAGTAAATGTCTTTGCTACTGCATGAGTTAGATGCTGGGGTGGAGGGGCGGGGGGAGGATCTCTCAGGCTTATTTAAGGGAGATGTTAACACAGCACTGCTTTCATCACTGATGGCCAGAGGTGCTTTTGCTTCATTTTGAGGTGTAATGGCTTTGCTCTCTCACCTAAATCAAAGGCAGCTAGCAGGTTCCAAATTGACCATCCTTCAGACATGCACATCTCAAGACTGCTTTTCTGTCTCTTCCAGGATGTGGCCACACACTGTGATGTGAAGTGCATGCCAACCTTCCAGTTCTACAAGAATGGAAAGAAGGTAGGCTCTGCTTTTTTTTGCAACTGGGTCAGGCAAGCTAGACCTAACCTGATGGAATCATAGAATCATATAATGTTTAGGGCTGGAAGGGACCTCCAAAGATCATCTAGTGCAGCCCCCCTGCAGTCAGCAGGGACACCCTCAACTAGACCAGGCTGCTCAGAGCCTTGGCCAACCTCACCTGCAAGATCTCCAGGGATGGGGCCTCAACCACCTCCCTGGGGAGCCTATTCCACTGTTCTACCACACTCGGAAGTTTGAGAGTGTTAGACTCCACAGCCTGCTTTCTCTTGATTGGGCACCACTGAGATTAAGACACTTCTGACCAAGTTCACCTTAAGTGTTGCAACAAATGCAGCATGGACCAGCAGTTAACTAATGAGGCAAACATCTCCCAGGCAGTGAGCTGGGTTAGTGTTACAGGTCAATCTTCTGGGCAGAGCCTCATGAGATTCAGGAGGTTACATGTCTGTGTTGGGACTGTACCCTGCTTTTTTGCTGATCTTAGTTGCCTTTTGTTCTCTGGATGGAGCTGTATTCAAGCAGAGGCATGACTCTCTGTGCCTATGGAATCCCAGCCAAATAGAAGCCTCTAAGATGAATATACATGCAGCTAAAACAAACTGCTGGGATGATTTTACATAGAGGCTCTGCTCTCTGTGGAGGACCTGTCCCTGTCAGAGGACTGAACAGACCTCTCATGCCAGCTCTGCAAGAGGTGAATGAGAGAGGCTGTAGACCATGCTCTGAGAATACAGTGGTGTGGCTCTGCAGGGTAGGTGCGAATGTCTGCCTGATCTAAAGAATTGCTGAGCAGTTTATCTCAGGCTTTTAATTAGCCAGGAGAGCTGATAGTGGGCTTTTCCAGAGTAAATGCATGGAAGCTTCACAACTGAAGTTGGCCTTCAGTTCAGTTGGCTGTGGGGCTGTGTCATGACTAATAATGAATCTATGATACTTTCCTCAGTGTAAAAGCCACAGCTTTGTAATGGAACTGGAAGACTGATGTGAAAGTGATGTATTTAACCCTGCCTTGTGGGTCTTTATTTTGAGTCACCTTGGCAGTTTTCTGCATACATGAGTAACAAACAAGTGATTTTATGGTTTAATCTAAATTTGTTTTGTACTTTGAACTCCTATAGGTACAGTAAGACAGCCACTGTTTTTGGAATACATTGTCTTTTCTTTGTTCTGTGTTAGTTACAGAAAGGACAATTCTTGAAGGAGAAGCCAGGTTCAGGGACAGCTCATTTCACAGATTCACAGATATTAGGGGTTGGAAGGGACCTAGAAGATCATCTAGTCCAACATTTGGAGCAGTTCTTTCAGTATTTGATTGGTAAGAGTCCTGAGCAGCCCATGGGAACTTCAAGGCACATCTGTGTGTTGACCTCCTTAGTTTCTTCAAGCCTGTATTTGAGTCTTACCCAGCACTGCTTCAGGATCAGCTGGTTTTTCCTTTGTTTTACATCAAAGGCTGTAGCAATGGTAGCCTGGAAATGCTTCTGGATAGACTTTTGTCCCAGTTTTTCCTCGAATAAAAGATGAGTATCTGTCAAGTACTCTGTTTTGCAGGTGAACAAACTTCAGTTACAGCAGAGTGGCATAGGTGTGTGTCTGGATGTTATGCAATAATGTCACAAAGCATTAATCTAACTCTCAAAATCTCTTTGCAGGTGCAGGAGTTCTCTGGGGCCAACAAAGAGAAGCTGGAAGAGACCATTAAAAGCCTAGTCTAATCTCCAGCCATGGAGGCACTGAAGCACGACTGCTTTGGCTAAATTATGGCCTGTAACTTTTCTACTTAACTCTAAACAAGCTAGGTTAAATGATGGAAACTATTCTCTTGACCTATGTAAATGAGTACAATAAAGTTTAAGTTCTTCACTTTTGGATATTATGCTGCTTGAATGGAAAATGTGAGGAATTGTGTGTCAAAGTGTCTGCTGTGTTGTTGGCTGGCGGATGGGAAGACTCTTTCAACCTGCTCCTCAGTGTCCCCCAGGGAGACCTCCATACATTCNCCATATTAGTCTCACCTTTGATCTTTACCCATAAGCTTTCAACCTGCTCCTCAGTGTCCCCCAGGGAGACCTCCATACATTCCAATTACTCTCTCACATAGAGAGCAACTCCACCTCGCCTTGCCAGCCTGTCCTTCCTAAAAAGGACACAGCCATCCATGACAGTGTTCCAGTCATGAGAGCTGTCCCACCATGTCTCAGTGATTGCAATGAGATCATGGTCCTGAGACCTGTCTCCATGAGCTTGTACTTCAGACCTTTTTTTCACTGAGCTCAATCGCTGGGTTTTTACCACTTGCTGTCCATATAGGACCCTGAGTTCTTACCTCTAGGGTAGTGGAAGTGTGCACTGGAATTTCCAGTGTTATTGCTTGAGATTGAAGACACTGTTTCATTTTTACCCTCAGTATCTGATTTTTCATCAGAACTCATACACTCCACATCAGCATCAAAACCAGTTTGATACCCCCATTGCCTGTAAANGAAGATCATCTAGTCCAACATTTGGAGCAGTTCTTTCAGTATTTGATTGGTAAGAGTCCTGAGCAGCCCATGGGAACTTCAAGGCACATCTGTGTGTTGACCTCCTTAGTTTCTTCAAGCCTGTATTTGAGTCTTACCCAGCACTGCTTCAGGATCAGCTGGTTTTTCCTTTGTTTTACATCAAAGGCTGTAGCAATGGTAGCCTGGAAATGCTTCTGGATAGACTTTTGTCCCAGTTTTTCCTCGAATAAAAGATGAGTATCTGTCAAGTACTCTGTTTTGCAGGTGAACAAACTTCAGTTACAGCAGAGTGGCATAGGTGTGTGTCTGGATGTTATGCAATAATGTCACAAAGCATTAATCTAACTCTCAAAATCTCTTTGCAGGTGCAGGAGTTCTCTGGGGCCAACAAAGAGAAGCTGGAAGAGACCATTAAAAGCCTAGTCTAATCTCCAGCCATGGAGGCACTGAAGCACGACTGCTTTGGCTAAATTATGGCCTGTAACTTTTCTACTTAACTCTAAACAAGCTAGGTTAAATGATGGAAACTATTCTCTTGACCTATGTAAATGAGTACAATAAAGTTTAAGTTCTTCACTTTTGGATATTATGCTGCTTGAATGGAAAATGTGAGGAATTGTGTGTCAAAGTGTCTGCTGTGTTGTTGGCTGGCGGATGGGAAGACTCTTTCAACCTGCTCCTCAGTGTCCCCCAGGGAGACCTCCATACATTCCAATTACTCTCTCACATAGAGAGCAACTCCACCTCGCCTTGCCAGCCTGTCCTTCCTAAAAAGGACACAGCCATCCATGACAGTGTTCCAGTCATGAGAGCTGTCCCACCATGTCTCAGTGATTGCAATGAGATCATGGTCCTGAGATCTC